>BSQZ01000013.1:2469781-2472281 GCA_033239005.1 Lamellibrachia satsuma | reverse complement strand
CGAGCGGCGGGCGGTGTTTAAGTGTGCTGGATACGCGCAGTGGAACGTCGCAATAAGCCTCCACATTCACGTAAGGATTCAGTGTAGTTGTGATGATGCGCAACGGAACAATGGTGCTATTATATTGGCGGATACAATTGCCGATTGTGAGCTTGCGACAAACGCAGACTCATTCTGCTGCGTGTGTGACACCGGATCCAGCAGACATAGGGGCAACGAGACGGCATCGTGTCGGATAATGTCTGACAACGCCTGCCCCTTGCACTGTGCAATAACGAGTGTTGCACGCAGTCGGTGCCTAGAGCTACGTGGATCGAGACGACACCGTTCACGTGGCAATTGCAGCGAGCGTCAAGTGAAATGGTGGCTACGTATTCTTGCCACACAAGTTACCTTCGCCATTCGAGTGGCGTTTATCAGACGAGATAGCACTTGCATGACCGTCTATAGCCCGCGCAGCCAGCCACCTGGAATGTATGTATTCAAACTTTGTACTTGACTAGCAGAGGATCGGCCGAATTACACGAACAAACACCAACAATATATCGTGACAATAAGTGGATTATATACATAGTGAAATTGGGGAAACAGTCGCGCATGCTGCATACGCCCAGATATATTCGTCGTGCCATAGGCCTACGTGCGTCTTCATTACCCGATTTCGCTGTAAAGATGCGACGCAGTGGGATTTATTAATAATGAACTTCAGTTATGGACACTGTCAGTGTCGCGTAATGCGATTAACCTGCGTCCCACGCCGGCTCGTGATATCATCTTGCAGGCGGCTTAACTCACGGCAGATCGGACGTATTCTGAATGAGGTCCGTATAACGACAACATAAACATACATTGTGCATGACTGAGGCGTTCGGCTTATTATAATAACACCATAAATCCATCTTTGCACATCAACAAATGACTACTTGTAAATACCGTTTAAAAGAACTCATTGGCTCTTTGTGAAACGTCTCCTGAAATATCCCATAAGAATTTGTTCCCTCGGAACTGGCAGATTTTCCATGTCTAAGACTATGTATAATTAGAGACTGACCGGACCGGGCCGAAACGACGCTAGTAGAAACACATATGCAACCACTGACCGAAGTTTCTGACATTAAAGTTTATTTATTTAATTTTTTTAGTTAATTATTAATTAATTATTATTATGTGTTTACATAGGTATCGTCGTGAACGGCACTATGATGTCACACCGATTGTGGGTCACCAGTCTTTGTGAATGCTCCTAGTTTTGTATCGCCACGTTTCCCTGACATTTTTGCCAGTTAAAAGTAAGGCCAGATGCAGTTCAGGAATTAAATGATTAGGTTGACCATTTTTGTTCCTTACAAATTGGTGCAGCGATATTGACTGACAATATAAATGATGTTCTTAGTTGCTGTAACGTGTCCTAGTTCCAACGTCGTCTCTCACAACTTTCAACTACTCTTGGTAAATTGTAGCTCAAATCCTTAGATTATATTTCTGTTTCACGCAGAAAATCGAAGTCGACGAACAATCGCGAGCGTCGCCGAGAATCCGCGATAGTTGTCAGGTAAGTTTGACGGTAAAGACTAATTAGTATCACCTGATATCCACTTACCAGACCACGCTGGCTTCCGAGTAAGGCGTTGATGTGGCAAACATAGACATACAGCTATATTGTTACATTATATAGGCGTGGTGCCGTGCATCTTAAGATCAAAAGAAGCCGAATAAGTTCCGGTCGTGATGTTTTATGAGATGGACCATTGGTGCGATAGTTACCAAACACATAGACAGAGAAAACAACTTAATTATATAATTTTCTGTATTTTTTTATTCATATTAGTATTTTTATTTATAAAATGCATGTATATCAAGCTACGAGTATGGAATGAATATATATGTTTAGCATGTTGCATTTTGAATCCTTTTCACAAACGACGTGTCATTTTATATTAATTTGGGTCGAATTACAATACAATTAATGTTCATTTGTGCTGGAGGACCCGCATACGCAGAAGAACCTGGCATACATCACCATAAATACACAGGACAACAATCTACGAAGTAACTATAGTAGTAGAATGGTCAGGCCCCGGTCAATACGTCAAATGTATATAACGCGGATTTCTATTTCAAGTAGGACCATTATGGTACCATGTAGCAAAGTTGATCTGACAACAGAATAATTATTGGGAATATTGCGGTGCAACATTTGAAATAGACGGTCTTAACGCCTGCGAGATAAGACAGTTTTAACGCCTGCGAGATAAGAGTCGGGGCGCGACGATGTATCGTCGTCTGATCGACACCGGAAGACAGACCCAAGGCGCGACAAGTCGAGACAACATCTCGACACCTGCGAACAATGACGCGTACGTCGATGACGTCAACGTCTGCTCGGTTAAATTCACGTTAACAAAATTACATTTCTATGCGGCAATCTGCAAGTGTGTTTCCGGATCATTCTGCCGAGCCGAGGAACTACAAACGACGAACGTAGACCGCATCAGACACG
>BSQZ01000013.1:2462281-2464781 GCA_033239005.1 Lamellibrachia satsuma | reverse complement strand
ATGCACATTATTCGTATTCTCCAGTGAAAAATTATTTCACACAATTTGCAATTTCCCACCTACGTGAGTTTTTCGAGTGCACTACTTGACTTGAGATGTGTCAACCACGACGGCGTGGTTAACACAATAATATCAAACTTGCTGAAACATTCCAGAAGTGATCCACGTGGTTAACCACATTAATATGTTGCGAACAACGCTGGGTCCGCGAACCAAACATGCCCAAGTATAACTTGAAATACAAATTCAATTACACTCTTCGTTATAAAAGAAATGGGTATCTAAGCAGTTGGTGAGTAAGCAGTAAGTAAGCAGTAAGTAAGCAGTAAGTAAACCGGGAATAACCCGAGAAGAGTATCGTCAATTGGGATTACAAGATTAACACCACCGCACGATTATGAAAATATGTGTTTATTTTCTCTTAATATAGATATAAAGGTGCATATTGTATTGTGCATTTATATATATATATATATATATATATATATATATATATATATATATATATATATATATATATATTATGTTTATATATATATATAGCTTTTATAAAATATATTGTGTATATATATATATATATATATATATATTTATATATATATTTATATATATATATATATATATATATATATATATATATATATATGTATGTATGTATGTATGTATTTATATATATATATATGTATGTATGTATGTATGTATATATATATATATATATAAAATATATATAGACACATACAAAATGCAAATACTCATACATTATAATTACAGTGACAGTTAAACTGAAACATGTCATGTATAGTCATAGTGCCATATATAATTTGGATATTTTCTTATATAAAATATATCCGCGTTCTGCAGAGTGTTTTTGTGATATAGGTGTACGTTTATATATTTATCTTATGCATATATTGGTAATAATAAAACACACTATAAATAAGTGGAAAGTATGTGCACATGCATATATATGTAATATATAACGGTAACTTTTTTATTAACGTTACTTTTTTATTAACGACATGTGCGTCTGCGTGTAAAGATTTGCACACGAATAGATAAATATTCCGCAAACGTTTTTGTATTCCGTAATATATGTCTGCTAAGTACGGTAGCGTAATATATGTCTGCTAAGTACGGTAGCGTATATATGTCTGCTAAGTACGGTAGCGTATATATTTGTTACGAAAACCAGACTCGCCTAGTATTACCTTGTCGCATATTACGCGCTCCAGTTTTGTCCAATTGTAACACGCTGCTGCGTATAGACGTCTACACTTGTTAACAATACCAGCTGCTCAACTGGTTATATGTTACATATGGGTCTAAATATAAACTATTGTAATAAAATGTTTTATCAATACCTTTGAATAGGTCACAAGCACTAACCGTCAGCAAGCAGCTAAATCCAGCATGCCCATATTTCGAAGACAAGTTGAGTCGAGTCCGTGGGGCTCACATGATGCACATTCCGGTGTTTTTCCCGAAGAATCTTGCTTTCTCGACCGTATCTCTCATATACCAAACTTGCAAGAAATCTAGGAGGAAAGACATGTGGTTCTTCCGGCATTCAAATATTTTTTCTCCGGCGTCTGCAACGGGCCGATCTAGCGGTTGAGATTTCGTCGACCGAATTGAATAGGCAATACAAAAAAAAATAGACATTCAAAACACGAGCGAAGCGGCGCGGCGGTCGGCGCTACGGAGCGCCAATCGTGGGACGACAGCGCGCATAAATCAAGTTTGAATTGCTCAGCGATATTTTTTTTGTCGGCAGCGGCCGTTGAGCGAAGCGCTACTGAGACAGCGACGGTAATCACGCGACGTCGGGTTCCATTCGCTTGACACGCGGTCGCCAATCCGTATTCAAGGCAGTCTTGCTGCATATTCGTTAACGTTCAGGTTGATGCGTTCATAATTTATGCAAAGACAGCCGACGGTGTCGTTACCATAAGCATGTTTGGAGCTTAAGATGGATTAAGCTATCTTGCTCAGACGATGTTGTAGTATATATAGGTTCGTTTCCCAGCTATATTTAAATAGCGGTACATGCATATGCAATGAGGTTACACCGAAGCGCATGTCTAGCAACGGTGTATATTTGTGCACGGTAGAATGGTTAACGTACGCATGCCCTCGATGCATTATCGTACGTTCTGTTTAGCGTGTGGACTTGGCTTAGGAGCCGGCACCAATACAAGTGAAACGTCGCACGATGCTTTGTCTCACAATTTATATATCGACGAGTTGACTGCAGCCAATCAATAATTTAATCTCACCACACTATCTCATTTCGACCGCACTCGTAGCTACGACTTTTTCCCGCACGCCAATTTACTCTAATGAAGGAACACGTTAACGCCATCGTTTTGTGGTTCGTTCCCGCAGCCAACCGTTGCCTCTCGGGCCACGCCCACTTCGTCAGAACGATTGATTGATGGCTGTGTTCGCAACGAAATCGTCGCTGCTTATCTTCTCCCCCGTGCCCCTCTCCGACGTAGTT
>BSQZ01000013.1:2432281-2457281 GCA_033239005.1 Lamellibrachia satsuma | reverse complement strand
ATGAAAAACCGCATAAACTTACACTAGCGAAAAACATATCAAGAGGAGACTAAACACAACGTTTTAGAATATTGTATGGTTCTGAAGATATTGATAGAGGTGTGTCTTCAACCTTAAAAAAGTAGACAAACTGGAGGACATAAAGTAGCATTAGTACAAGAACAGAGTAGACTGGATATGAGAAAGTGCTCATTAACACAGAGGGCAATAAATGGATGGAATAGAAATGTCTATACTGATTGTGTGCTTATGCTTAATATGCCTTAAACAAAATTGACACATATAACGTATTGTTAAATCTGGACAAATATTGTAAAGTACTTTAACATATTGTAAAATATTGTTCAATCTTAATGTGTTATATATGGGGGGAAAGACCGGGGCTAGTTAGAAAAAAACCAGCCTATTTGAGGATTGCTGTTTGATTTGTTATCCGATCCATATTGTTTCAATCCCAAGGAAACTGCAAATGTCTACCGAAGAGAGCGAGTACAACTAAATGTCTACCGAAGAGAGCGAGTACAACTAAATGTTTTCCGAAGAGAGCGAGTACAACTAAATGTCTACCGAAGAGAGCGAGTACAACTAAATGTCTACCGAAGAGAGCGAGAACAACTAAATGTCTACCGAAGAGAGCGAGTACAACTAAATGTCTACCGAAGAGAACGAGTACAACTAAATGTCTACCGAAGAGAACGAGTGCAACTAAATGTCTACCGAAGAGAGCGAGTACAACTAAATGTCTACCGAAGAGAGCGAGTACAACTAAATGTCTACCGAAGAGAACGAGTGCTACGAAATGTCTACCGAAGAGAGCGAGTACAACTAAATGTCTACCGAAGAGAACGAGAACATCTAAATGTCTACCGAAGAGAGCGAGTACAACTAAATGTCTACCGAAGAGAACGAGAACATCTAAATGTCTACCGAAGAGAACGAGTGCTACGAAATGTCTACCGAAGAGAACGAGTACAACTAAATGTCTTCCGAAGAGAGCGAGAACATCTAAATGTCTACCGAAGAGAGCGAGTACAACTAAATGTATACATATGTATAGGAAATATAAAACTAGCTTAATAAGACTTGTAATGGGTCTTACATAAAGCACTTATCTATATCCTTTATTGGAATATCAAAACGTTTATTAATCGCCGTAACATTTCCAATGAGTGGCACTTTCCCAATACTTTGCGAGTAACATAAATTATTTCGCTTGATACAGTAATGTTTCAATTTACCCGAGAAAATATAACAATTTGCGCCAGCACCATCTCATTCACAACATGTGAATGCATACAACTTGCTTAAAACACTGCTTAACGACCTACCGAACAGTTAGAGCATATTTTCATGACTAGAACCACCAAATGAAGAACAGCATAGGATACGTCATGTAAACATATTGAATGTTTACCATAGTATCGTTTATACTTCAAAATGGCACCTTTTCAATGGATCCTCGTAATATCATATGTGACAGACTTAAAACAATTGATGAACATGCTGCTACCTTGCAAAATAATTTGCATTTGTAGTTTTGTGTACAGGGCATTTATATAATATAATATACTATATATTATTTCCAACATTACATATATGCTGTGTATATACATACATTGCTTAATGCAAAACATTTATATACAATACTCATTTAAACCATGCATATAAAATATGAATAGTTGCAATCATTTTGTGCTATAATCTTGCTTCGGAAACGGAGATAATTGAAGCGTATACTTATGTGTACTCTACCCTACTGCATTGATTTGTTATATGTGTACACACACACACACATATATATATATATATATATATATATATATATATATATATATATATATATATATATATATATATATATATATATATATATATATATATATATATATATATATATATATATATATATATATATATATATATATATATATATATATATATATATATATATATATATATATATATATATATATATATATATATATATATATATATATATATATATATATATATATATATATATATATATATATATATATATATATATATATATATATATATTATGTTATTCCTCTTTTAGTTAGTCATAGTGCAATCCCTTGCATCATATTGCTAAAACACATATAATTAATGCATTAATATTCCAAAAGCTAATACAGTAAACATATTAATACACGTCAGAAAATATTTTTACAATTTCTTAGTGCAATACGTAGGCCATTTCAAAGCTTAAGACCAGCGATAGAGAAGCGTGTGGCCTTAGTGCAGCACGAACTTCTTAATTTGTCCCTTTGCCTTGTGTTGTGCAAACTATCTTCATTAGAATAGAATACTCTTTGTATGCTATAGGAAATAGTTTATGTTTCACTTTGTACATCAATATAGATGTTTTGTATTAAATTATCTTCATTAGAATAGAATACTCTTTGTATGCTATAGGAAATAGTTTATATTTCACTTTGTACATCAGTATAGATGTTTTGTATTAATTTATCTTCATGAGAATAGAATACTCTTTGTATGCTATAGGAAATAGTTTATATTTCACTTTGTACATCAATATAGATGTTTTGTATTAAATTAGATCGAAACATTTAGTAAATTTAAGATTAATAAATAAGATACTTGTATGGTCACGAGACATTGCTCCACATATAATTGTCACAACTCTCTTTTGTAGAGTTAACATGGACATTATAGTCAGAGCAGTAGTCTATATGGGGCAAGAAAAGTTAAAAGTATAACGTTTGATACAACTTACCCGTGTTGCAACTATATATCCCCGATCTCCCTTAACCAACTTACCCGTGTTGCAACTATATATCCCCGGTCTCCCTTAACCAACTTACCCGTGTTGCAACTATATATCCCCGGTCTCCCTTAACCAACTTACCCGTGTTGCAACTATATATCCCCGGTCTCCCTTAACCGTGCACCGACAGTTGGAACATTACACTAAACATTACGAACACTGTTTGTTTGGCGCGATGGTGCGGCATACCTTTTGTAATCCGTGCATGACCCTTGAGTGCAGATGCAATTAAAAAAGAAATTTCGGCTAGACGGTGGGATGTTAGGTTACACCAGACTGAGCTGTGTAACCTAACGCCGATCGCTGAATGAGTTTCCACCACGTCTCGACTGTCGTGTAAGTGATCATATTGAAAGCGCCGATATTCAGTAACAATGACTAGGTGTCATGAAGGCGATAGCGATCTGCCGTGTGACTTGGCGTTGTGGGGCGAGGAGTGCATACAATCGCATATCTCAGCGTGCCTGCGTCTGATGGCCGCCGCTGTGGTTGCGTCTGATGGCCGCCGCTGTTGGTGCGAAATAGTCGAGTCTTTCATCTTCGCCTATATCGAAACTCGCGCGCCTTACACACGACTTTCTGTACTCTGCGCATGCGCATGCGCACACGCGGCACAGTGATACGCCACGTGGATATCTCAGACATATTCGATTACTTTATTTTAGAGCTTTTGTGGAGTTACCAAAGCCTATTCAGACGACAAAGTGTCCGTACAGTGAAACACGGTCTATACTAATATGTTGCCTAATCTGAAATATCATTATATTTTATTGATAAATGTAAATGAAATAAGAGGTGGAAAGAGGGAGGGAGGGAAGGAGGGTGCATGGGAGAAACAGGGTGACTGAATTAACATACACAGATAGTAGACATCTTCGGAGCGTGATGGAATTATCGAGTGGATAGATAGACAAACTAGACTATATTGTACACATACATTAGTACACTACGCACGCACGCACGCACGCACGCACGCACGCACGCACGCACGCACGCACACACACACACACACTCATTATCGGGCACGTGATCATAAAGACCTGTTGCATCGCTGAAGCCTCATAAAGACCCGCTCAAGAAGAAAATATATTGCAATAGTTGCAGTAGTTAAAGTCGCTAAATATAATGCTTTGTTGAAATTGGTTATTCTAAAGAAAATAATGGTCAAGTAATTCGGCCGTAGCTCAATCAACTGTGCACCATGATCACACAGGTTTTTATTAAAAGTTTATAAGCAATACTGCGTAGCAATCAAGCAATGCCTATGATAAGACGGTACACCGAAAAGATAACTTCACAACATATAACAGAGCATCATATAACGTTAATCAAGTAAAAGCCCAGATTGTTAACATTTCTACACAATTAAATTAATATTTTCTTGTTGCACATTCCCCTCCATCTCTTTTCTTGTTTCACTGAAAGCGATTGCAGACGTCACATTTGACTTTAACTATAAAATGATCAACAGCTACACTAGGAGCAAAATGATAAATGTCTTTAGATAAATGTCATGCATCTTTACAAACGAATATTGAATAATTATCTTCTTCTAACGCAAAATGAATATACAATTTATTTTCATCATTAATTTTGGATTGTATATCCTTTTTGAAAGCACATTCTGTTGCTACAATAAATGAATGGAACAAATTGTCTACGGATTGTGTAAATGCTTGCAGCGTGAGTATGTTTAAAGACAAGGTTGACACATATCTCAGGAGGGTGGGTCGCACATAAATGAAAAATGTTGGATTCTCGATAAGTCAATGGCTTTCTTGTCCACTTCACATCTGGGCCTTTGCCTTGGATCGCAATTGTGCTAAATCTTGTTAATGAATAAAACTATTTTACACGTATGCATAGGTGTGAATAATTTGATTTGTAAACTTATAGTAATTTATAGTCAAATTTCTTTGCAAACGAATGTTATATTTGTATTACTACATGTTAATTAAAACTGCTTCCTCAACTGATTTAGCCTTTCGCAAATCTGGTTCATTGGGGTCCAAATATGTAGTGTGTGAATAGTTTATGTAACAATCACAGTCGATTTAATAAAAATGCCCATATTTGTTCAAATCAACGAATGAATTGACTTCAGTCGTTAGATCTGGTAAGGATAGTGGATATCCGAAATGGTAAGCACTGTGTGGGTCAATGGTGATCATGGACGTGACTTCCATCCTCTCGCAGATCACATGACAAAGTTACGACATTTCACCAAGGAAACAAATCGTGATTTTTCAGCATTTCGATTTTCGAAATAATTTAATAGTTTGTCTAATAATTTCACCAAAAAAACTACATACAAAAGTTGCACAAACAAGCTAGCATATTGCAATGGATACTAGGTGTAGATTTGGTTTTTCGCAAGATTACTTTGAGGTGAGACTAGCAAAAAATCGAAGTGATTAAGCACTTTTAATAGCTTTTGATTCTGGAAAAAAATTCTGATGAACACAAACCACGTTCAGAAAGTGAACTTAGCCTTAGGATTCCATTATTCTTCGTCTTCTTCTGTGTGTGCCGTATCTGGTGACGTTCACGACCTTGATCCTCCACGCAGTTTACCATGTGCAGTTGTCAGCAGCTATATATGTCATTGGCTGGTTTTTCAAGCCGTATGTTTACACTATTAATGTATTGGAATCCCTAATGCATGTTATTTATTGCCTTTGACTATCTTTTGTCCTTTGGTTTTTCCTTGAATAACATTATTTTTCAATACGACTGTTTCTCAATATAGTCTATGTCATAGAAATCTTCTTCCTATCGTCTCCATGAATTGTCTTTGTTGCTCTTCGTAAAACCTTTTCAATTTGTAATGTGTTGTGGCCAAGACTTGTCTTGTATTCTTCTAAGGAACCATACATGTGTCGCTGCTATAATCTAATCTTGTCCAGGTTTTACTTGAGTGTAGCACACGAGGTCTCCCATCCTCGTTTGCACTGTTATATTTAAATTCTTCAGAATGTTTGACAGGTCCCAGAATGTTGTCTTTGCTAGTGTCGGACATATAAATAGAGTCCGAATCACACCAGTTGTCACCTCAGCTTGTTAACGGAATGAAGATTCTGCTTGACAATACATCCGGTGTAAGGTTGACAATGGACCGCCGTGGTAAAAATGACCCCCGGTCCATATTCCACTCTGAAGAATTGACCTCTTTCATCATGATAAATGGACCGGGTTGGTTTTCATTGTAACGAAATAATCAATTTAAAGATCATTGGCATATTTTGTATAGGACTAAATGTGCTCTGTGGTGTAAATCATGAAACAGAAATGCACAATCAATGTAACAGTGCACGTGAAGGGTCACAATCAATGTAACAGTGCACGTGAAGGGTCACAATCAATGTAACAGTGCACGTGAAGGATCACAATCAATGTAACAGCGCACGTGAAGGGTCACAATCAATGTATCAGTGCACGTGAAGGGTCACAATCAATGTAACAGTGTACGTGAAGGGTCACAATCAATGTAACAGTGCACGTGAAGGATCACAATCAATGTAACAGCGCACGTGAAGGGTCACAATCAATGTAACAGTGCACGTGAAGGGTCACAATCAATGTATCAGTGCACGTGAAGGGTCACAATCAATGTAACAGTGCACGTGAAGGGTCACAATCAATGTAACAGTGCACGTGAAGGGTCACAATCAATGTATCAGTGCACGTGAAGGGTCACAATCAATGTAACAGTGCACGTGAAGGATCACAATCGATGTAACAGCGCACGTGAAGGGTCACAATCAATGTAACAGTGCACGTGAAGGGTCACAATCAATGTAACAGTGCACGTGAAGGGTCACAATCAATGTAACAGTGCACGTGAAGGATCACAATCAATGTATCAGTGCACGTGAAGGGTCACAATCAATGTAACAGTGCACGTGAAGGGTCACAATCAATGTATCAGTGCACGTGAAGGATCACAATCAATGTATCAGTGCACGTGAAGGGTCACAATCAATGTAACAGTGCACGTGAAGGGTCACAATCAATGTAACAGTGCACGTGAAGGATCACAATCAATGTAACAGCGCACGTGAAGGGTCACAATCAATGTAACAGTGCACGTGAAGGGTCACAATCAATGTATCAGTGCACGTGAAGGGTCACAATCAATGTATCAGTGCACGTGAAGGGTCACAATCAATGTAACAGTGCACTTGAAGGGTCACAATCAATGTAACAGTGCATGTGAAGGGTCATAAACAGTAATTTACCTCGATGTTTTTGCATCATATGCGCTCATTGTGAAATTTAATAACACACTAAATATATAACATCACAATAATAATGCCTCCTATTGTCAGTACTTATTATGTACTTATTTTAAAACTTCATATTATTTTAAATCCATGGTATTCATCATACCAAGCAGGTGTGTGAAAGATATACGTTTTTCCACGACTGACTGTGAATCCCCAGAATAAAATTTTACATTGGAAAATGGTCCCTTGTTTCATTTTACAGGGTTCCATTTACAAATATTGGAAATTTAAATATATAGCGTACATTTATAATACAACGTATCTGCCCAATCAGTTTGACACTAGCTTTTGTTTTGATCACAGAAACCGAGTATGAAGTTATTCTGCCTGTAGAAAACGTTGTAAAAACGTAATAGACGCACGTTTTAACTGAATGAGGTATAGTTTATCACAGATATACGTCGTATAAGTCAAATTAGCTCGTACAGCGGCTTTTGACCAATAGCCGTTCTACTGCGATGATTACAATACGTGGGATGTCCTTATTCTTAATCGACATATGTGTCTGGGCCAACAATTAACGGAAGTATGCAAGCAGTTTTTGATAAGCAGCCTTGAAAATATATGATCAATATATAATAGCGTTGAAAGAATTGCAACCAAAATAATACCTTTGCTTTGCAAAATATTTTGCAAAACTAATAAAGACTGTATCTCAACCGCGATAACACGAATGTAACCAACCATCGAAGGCTTAGTTTCAAAGTAAATATTGAAGAAGATATGGTGACTGCCACCCCGTGACTAATAACTGACACAACTATCTTATGAGATGCCTCTCTTATGCATAAATGAACGTTATGCGAAATTATTTCAATCGTGCACATGTCGATAAGATTAGTCAACTGCCTGCATTGACCTATTACATTCACTTGGATAAGCAGGGCATCGAATAGGATATACTCCATATGAACGTTGCTGGTCTGTCACAACACAGACCGTTGGAGATTAGTTTGGTGCAAACAGGTGAATAATGTATTGAAACATTTATATCATAAGACTTAATTTTATTTTAAATGCTATATTTATCTGAACTTGCGTGACAATTTGAAACGTACATACGCTGCATATATATGAGTATTTAAGATTATGTTGAAGTGCCAAATATGATTCATGTTTCTCACATAATTCCAATATACCAATCACACATATCGTAGTAGATAAACTTGATGAATTTTTAATTGTTCTTAAATTGTGTTTTAGCATGTTTATTAATATGTAGTATGGATACCTTTTAGGGAGTCCAATTGCCGCATCTATAGTTTTCCCCCCTAATAAGTGGCAGGAATCATTATTGCATTAGACAATATGAATACTTTTGCATTTTATTCAAATACATGTGTACCTGAGAAAGATTTCGACGCAAGCTGATGGATATAAACATCGCATCAAAGTAAATATCATGCATTTAATAGCTCTAATCGCTTGTAAGAAGGGTGGAGTTGCAGTTGAATGTTACTTAACTCTCGTTTTGACTTAACACTATTCCTTGACGTGACATCAGGTTTGTACCTTAAAGGTACATAATCTGATCGTTGTTATTGTCAAATCATGTTTTATATTATAAACTACAGAGGCTTATTTATATTTTAACATCTTGTTCTCCCAAATGTGTTTGAATGTGTTTGTTTATAATTCGACCGTTATCTGTTTATGAATATCGACCTTGCTGTTCAGCATGGTATGTAAACATGATATTCGGGTCGAAACATTCAAATTAATCAAATAACGGTCAAATTATATTAACACACAGTGGTTCATTAAAACATCTTTGAGCGGTCAAGATTCTAGAACAGACATAGTTTATGCCATATAACATGCTTTTATGATAAAAATATCTCTATCTCAGCGCACGCAGGAACGCAGTGGCTTTAAGTGGGACATGCCTCCACTGGGTAAGTGGGACATGCCTCCACTGGGTAAGTGGGATATGCCTCCACTGGGTAAGTGGGACATGCCTCCACTGGGTAAGTGGGACATGCCTCCACTGGGTAAGTGGGACATGCCTCCACTGGGTAATTGGGACATGCCTCCACTGTCACATTGTTCTTGAGTTTTTAACAAGAGTCTTCTTGGCTGCTTATCGATAGTGCAACAATAGTTCACCTATGTACGGCCCGACCATGTGTCAGATATCGATCAATGTTTTAAAACATATTGACACTATTAGCATTTACACAGTCATTAAGATAAGTTGTTCCTTTCGCGTGTCGTCCTTCGCGAGAATCAGTATACGTTCTCATGTCCAATAAATACACTGTTTTATTGATGCTCTATATAGTTCTACTTCATTCCTTAAGTTTGAAAAACATATTTGATCAATACTTCCATTCCATATTTTAATACTTCCATTAGGTCTCTTCTTAAGCTCCTAGTCATTGTTAAACCACACACAATCACGCGGTGTATTATTTCTACCAGATGTAATACTTCCATCAGGTCTCTTCTTAAGCTCCTAGTCATTGTTAAACCACACACAATCAGGCGTTGTATTATTTCTACCAGATGTAATACTTCCATTAGGTCTCTTCTTAAGCTCCTAGTCATTGTTAAACCACACACAATTAAGGCGTTGTATTACTTCTACCTGATGTAATACTTCCATTAGGTCTCTCCTTAAGCTCCTAGTCATTGTTAAACCACACACAATCACGCGTTGTATTATTTCTACCTGATGTAATACTTCCATTAGGTCTCTTCTTAAGCTCCTAGTCATTGTTAAACCACACACAATTCAGGCGTTGTATTATTTCTACCTGATGTAATACTTCCATTAGGTCTCTTCTTAAGCTCCTAGTCATTGTTAAACCACACACAATCACGCGTTGTATTATTTCTACCTGATGTAATACTTCCATTAGGTCTCTCCTTAAGCTCCTAGTCATTGTTAAACCACACACAATCACGCGGTGTATTATTTCTACCAGATGTAATACTTCCATCAGGTCTCTCCTTAAGCTCCTAGTCAATGTTAAACCACACACAATCAGGCGTTGTATTATTTCTACCTGATGTAATACTTCCATCAGGTCTCTTCTTAAGCTCCTAGTCATTGTTAAACCACACACAATCAGGCGTTGTATTATTTCTACGTGATGTAATACTTCCATTAGGTCTCTCCTTAAGCTCCTAGTCATTGCTAAACCACACACAATCAGGCGTTGTATTATTTCTACCTGATGTAATACTTCCATTAGGTCTCTTCTTAAGCTCCTAGTCATTGCTAAACCACACGCAATCAGGCGTTGTATTATTTCTACCTGATGTAATACTTCCATTAGGTCTCTCCTTAAGCTTCTAGTCATTGTTAAACCACACGCAATCAGGCGTTGTATTATTTCTACCTGATGTAATACTTCCATTAGGTCTCTCCTTAAGCTTCTAGTCATTGTTAAACCACACACAATCAGGCGTTGTATTATTTCTACCTGATGTAATACTTCCATTAGGTCTCTCCTTAAGCTTCTAGTCATTGTTAGACCACACACAATCAGGCGTTTTTTCATAACTAAATTCTCTCACGGAATCAGTTTTACAGTTGCTTTTCTTTGTATTATTATTACCTGATGTATGTCCTTCTTACGGTCTCACCTCGATAATGTATGCAATGTTCTAAATTAGGCCTAACCATTAATTTGTACGATGGTATAATCAACACAATCTCCTTGCATGTTATATATTTACTAAATAAACCGATGGTTTGATTACCATTTGAAGCCGCAATTCCACACAAATCTTACATTTTATCTCAGCTCTAACTCTAACTCCTTTTCTTTGATGGTTGTACCTAGTATGTTATCTCCTCGTTGTACATCCTTCCCCATCATTACTCCCCTTCCCCATCATTACTCCCCTTCCCCATCATTACTCCCCTTCCCCATCATTACTCCCCTTCCCCATCATTACTCCCGTGTCCTGTGTGTAGAAATGCATGTACATTTCCCAAACGTGAATAACATATGTCATGTTTGGATAATTTTCTCACAATTGTGGGGTTATTACAGTTGGACCATATTACCAACATAACTGTCAGCCAAAGAGGGAAGTATTCTGAGCTCCAACATATATGACCGCGTGAATCAAACTTACAAGGTAAACTTACAAGGTAAACTTACAAAGTAAACTTACAAGGTAAACTTACAAGGTAAACTTACAAGGTAAACTTACAAGGTAAACTTACAAGGTAAACTTGTACATTGAACAGTCATCGACATGACCAGTGGCGTATCTGCGATCTCGCAAATGGCCGGGTGGGGGGGGCGTAAGCTTATTCATCCATTATATAGTTTGTCATGCTACCAGGTATAGTGGCGCAACAGGCTATATACGAAATATGTCTCACATTTAAGTCAAAGGGGGAGCAAGTCTAACACTTAAGTCAAAGGAGGAGCAAGTCTAACACTTAAATCAAAGGGGGAGCAAATTTAACACTTAAGTCAAAGGGGAGCAAGTCTAACACTTAAATCAAAGGAGGAGCAAGTCTAACACTTAAGTCAAAGGAGGAGCAAGTCTAACACTTAAATCAAAGGGGGAGCAAATTTAACACTTAAATCAAAGGGGAGCAAGTCTAACACTTAAATCAAAGGAGGAGCAAGTCTAACACTTAAGTCAAAGGAGGAGCAAGTCTAACACTTAAGTCAAAGGGGGAGCAAATCTAACACTTAAGTCAAAGGGGGAGCAAGTCTAACAGTTAAATCAAAGGAAGAGCAAGTCTAACACTTAAATCAAAGGGGAGCAAGTCTAACACTTAAGTCAAAGGGGGAGCAAGTCTAACACTTAAATCAAAGGAGGAGCAAGTCTAACACTTAAGTCAAAGGAGGAGCAAGTCTAACACTTAAATCAAAGGGGGAGCAAATTTAACACTTAAATCAAAGGGGAGCAAGTCTAACACTTAAATCAAAGGAGGAGCAAGTCTAACACTTAAATCAAAGGAGGAGCAAGTCTAACACTTAAGTCAAAGGAGGAGCAAGTCTAACACTTAAGTCAAAGGGGGAGCAAATCTAACACTTAAGTCAAAGGGGGAGCAAGTCTAACACTTAAATCAAAGGGGAGCAAGTCTAACACTTAAGTCAAAGGGGGAGCAAGTCTAACACTTAAATCAAAGGGGAGCAAGTCTAACACTTAAGTCAAAGGAGGAGCAAGTCTAACACTTAAATCAAAGGAGGAGCAAGTCTAACATTTAAATCAAAGGAGGAGCAAATCTAACACTTAAGTCAAAGGGGGAGCAAGTCTAACACTTAAATCAAAGGAGGAGCAAGTCTAACACTTAAGTCAAAGGGGAGCAAGTCTAACACTTAAATCAAAGGAGGAGCAAGTCTAACACTTAAATCAAAGGAGGAGCAAGTCTAACACCTAAGCCAAAGGGGGAGCAAGTCTAACACCTAAGCCAAAGGGGGAGCAAGTCTAACACTTAAGTCAAAGGAGGAGCAAGTCTAACACTTAAATCAAAGGGGGAGCAAATTTAACACTTAAGTCAAAGGGGAGCAAGTCTAACACTTAAATCAAAGGAGGAGCAAGTCTAACACTTAAGTCAAAGGAGGAGCAAGTCTAACACTTAAATCAAAGGGGGAGCAAATTTAACACTTAAATCAAAGGGGAGCAAGTCTAACACTTAAATCAAAGGAGGAGCAAGTCTAACACTTAAGTCAAAGGAGGAGCAAGTCTAACACTTAAGTCAAAGGGGGAGCAAATCTAACACTTAAGTCAAAGGGGGAGCAAGTCTAACAGTTAAATCAAAGGAAGAGCAAGTCTAACACTTAAATCAAAGGGGAGCAAGTCTAACACTTAAGTCAAAGGGGGAGCAAGTCTAACACTTAAGTCAAAGGAGGAGCAAGTCTAACACTTAAATCAAAGGGGGAGCAAATTTAACACTTAAATCAAAGGGGAGCAAGTCTAACACTTAAATCAAAGGAGGAGCAAGTCTAACACTTAAGTCAAAGGAGGAGCAAGTCTAACACTTAAGTCAAAGGGGGAGCAAATCTAACACTTAAGTCAAAGGGGGAGCAAGTCTAACAGTTAAATCAAAGGAAGAGCAAGTCTAACACTTAAATCAAAGGGGAGCAAGTCTAACACTTAAGTCAAAGGAGGAGCAAGTCTAACACTTAAATCAAAGGAGGAGCAAGTCTAACACCTAAGCCAAAGGGGGAGCAAGTCTAACACTTAAGTCAAAGGGGGAGCAAGTCTAACACTTAAGTCAAAGGAGGAGCAAGTCTAACACCTAAGCCAAAGGAGGAGCAAGTCTAACACTTAAGTCAAAGGGGGAGCAAGTCTAACACTTAAGTCAAAGGGGGAGCAAGTCTAACACTTAAGTCAAAGGGGGAGCAAGTCTAACACTTAAATCAAAGGAGGAGCAAGTCTAACACTTAAGTCAAAGGGGAGCAAGTCTAACACTTAAATCAAAGGAGGAGCAAGTCTAACACCTAAGCCAAAGGGGGAGCAAGTCTAACACCTAAGCCAAAGGGGGAGCAAGTCTAACACCTAAGCCAAAGGGGGAGCAAGTCTAACACCTAAGCCAAAGGGGGAGCAAGTCTAACACCTAAGCCAAAGGGGAGCAAGCCTAACACCTAAGCCAAAGGAGGAGCAAGTCTAACACCTAAGCCAAAGGGGGAGCAAGTCTAACACCTAAGCCAAAGGGGGAGCAAGTCTAACACCTAAGCCAAAGGGGGAGCATGGCCCAGTGCCACCCCTAAATACGCCACATGACGACAGAGTCGACTTCGAACGGACACATGTCAGTTCAACACACCTGTTTTTACTGTGTTAACGTCTTAACTACAGGAGCACATGATGATGCAAAATCATTTTAGTTAATCTCCACTGGGGCCACATCCAGAAACCACACTTAAAATGAGAGAAAAAGGCACCAATTTCTACACATAGAACAACATAGACCGACATATTTTATATGTGTATGAAAGGTCAATCTCTGTGCATCATTGTGTGGGAGTCAGACAGAGCAATTTATAGCAGAAATACATTTGTGCAAAAATAGTGCGATCTCTAAGTCGATGGATTTGCTATGCGACGGGTGGACACAGGTATTTAGGAAATATATTTAGTTGAAGTTGCAGGGAAGAAATGTGCACCCGCTCTGTTTTTTTTGTCATAGTATAGACCCAAAACTTTACATAACAATGCTTAGAGCCTAATGCAACAAACTCTTGTTAAAAATAAGAATGTTCTGACAGCGAATGTAGATGGGTGACACTGGAGAAACATAAACATAAGCACCAACCCTGGGCGGTGACATCGTTGGTTTCATACGTGGACGCGGCTGAACCCATAACAATCACACGGCACGTCTAAACGAACCCGCTATCACTTCACAACAATCACACTATAGTACGGCACGTTTAAACGAACCCGCTATCACTTCACAACAATCACACTATAGTACGGCACGTCTAAACGAACCCGCTATCACTTCACAACAATCACACTATAGTACGGCACGTCTAAACGAACCCGCTATCACTTCACAACAATCACACTATAGTACGGCACGTCTAAACGAACCCGCTATCACTTCACAACAATCACACTATAGTACGGCACGTCTAAACGAACTCACTATCACTTCACAACAATCACACTATAGTACGGCACGTCTAAACGAACCCGCTATCACTTCACAACAATCACACTATAGTACGGCACGTCTAAACGAACCCACTATCACTTCACAACTTTGAATAGAAAAGCATCATACACGAAAATGGCAGCCTAGCGTGTAAGGACGCATACCAGGAAATACATTTAGGGCCATATCGTAAAAAGTAGAATCCGTGTAAATCGTGTAGGGCCACTACGCAGATAAATCATGTAGGGCCACTAGGCAGATAAATCGTGTAGGGCCACTAGGCAGATAAATCGTGTAGGGCCACTAGGCAGATAAATCGTATAGGGCCACTAGGCAGATAAATCGTGTAGGGCCACTAGGCAGATAAATCGTGTAGGGCCACTAGGCAGATAAATAGTGTACGACCACTAGGCAGAGCCACGGTTGTGATGGGATATACGAATGCCATTGAAGGGACAATGCTTTTCAGTTGGCATGTAACGTATTTCCCTGCATATACCATATATATTTTTAATATTATAATTTTGGTTGGTTTATGCAGAGCAATAATTATACATTATTACTATATTGAAGAGTTATCATAATTCTACTTGCACGAATATATCACATTATCGCTTAAGGGTGCTTGTGCACAAGAAACAAACATTATGTTAATAGTGTATTTACTTTAAAATATTAAACCCTTTCATGGTACCTTTTATATAAATCAGTTAATTGACACATTTGTGTCCACTGTGTAACACATGCATCAACAGCGTAGGTAGGTGCAAGTTATTCGATGTGAATAAATCAACGCAGAGGATGGATGTGGTATTTCACAATGACGTTCCTTCTGATTAAATTTGCGATTCCAGGTTAAACTTTTGTAGGGGTTCCTTGCGAATTTAATTCTGCATGTTAAAGTTTTAAACATTATATAAACATTATCATTTAGTGGACTCAGAATATGTAGATATTTTGTCTTACGAGTTTGAATAATTAACATATAACCATCTTGAGACATTTATATGCAATATATAGCTACCAAAGTCAGTCCTACTGGAAAAGTGTACTATACACATAACTGTCACTAATGATTTTAATACAGTACAGAACTATTGCAATACATAAGCATTAGAAAAAAAACCGATGCTACAGACATTGTTGTGCCAGTTGCCAAGCTTCATCTAAAGTGGCGTGTATACATATACATGGGCGTCCGGAGGAGGGGGGCAAGAGGGGCACATGCCCCCGGCATCTGGATGTTTGTAAAATTTAGGTCTTTTATGGCGAGTAGATTGTTTACTACTTGTGTTAATTAGATAATTTAGTATATTTGTTAATTAATTATATATTAATTAATTATATAATTATTGTTCATTGGAAGTAGACATTTTGGTAAGTGGAAAGATTTCTGGTCGAAATCTGAATGTGTTGCCCGGCACGTTTAAGTTCTTAAAGCGAGATGTATGATACTGAAAATATCCTCAATGAAACCATAGTGCTCCGAATGCATATTGGCTTATAACATTACCAAACAAACTGGACATTTAATGTAATAAATGTACGTCGATAAAAGCATTTCAAATAGCTTGAATTGCTTAAAACGTTGAGCAAATTTCTTACTAGCATGTTAATTTAAAGTAACCTCTTCTAATGCTCTTCTAAAATGTAAGTACATATGAGATACTCATAAAAAATTATAATTACATTTGTGATTACATAGAGCTATTATTGAGTGAATACTGTGGTATTTCCCTTGACTAATGAGGCACACTGCCAACGCACCATTATTTACACCGAAAATAGTATGCTATTTTATTTGAAACGAAAACACGTGGTGTAGTTCTTCACTGACAGTTTGACGTATACATAGACGTATTTGCGTATAAGTTCGCTTATATTGCATTATATCAGAATATACTTTGTGCATGGTTTGGGAATAATTGCAACAGTTTGTGGTAGAACATGTAGCTGGGATATTCTGGCATACGCTACATTTTCAGCCATGAAAAATTGCAACAATATTAAGACCATACCCAAGAGCCAAAGCGAACTGAAATACTCGAATGAAACAGAAATAACTTCGCATGCCACGAATGTTAATCAAATCGAGTCTGGTGCGCTTCTGATGGAACAGCGACGAGACGTTGCCGTACCAGTAACCTCCCCCCGTCTCAATTAATTGAACGGTGATATTGAACAAATGCAGCTGCACTGTGAGAAATAACAAAACGACATTGCTGTCAATCGCGACGTTTCATTGCATGCATTGTTTGTAGTTATTCGTCTCTTGTTAATGGCCTCCCTCGTGCAGTGTGTCTGGCTAGGTCGACGTTCACACTCGCCGGCTCGAGCCAGGATCATGGCCAACGACTTGCAGGCGAACATTTAACAAACGCATCCATATAGACCTCCTTTTAATGAGCACACTGCCGCGTAAAAACGCTACTGGCTTTGGTACATATAATAAGCTAACTAGAAAACGATAACATGATAAGAAATTAATGCGAAAATCATTAAAAGAATGCGTTAAAACACGTACCGAAATATGAAGAATCTCGCTCCAAAGAGGCCGGCGAAAGAAAGAAAGATTCGACCAGACAAATTTATGTCGACCAATGAAATCGCGACACCGTCGCTCGACCAATCAGGTTAACGAACGCAGCAACACGTGATGTCTGGCTTTCCCGAATGCGTTGCTTCACGGTAAGTATATTCGCATGCTTAATGTAGCCATATTCCATTTTTAAATATTTACAGTTTCCAACGTTATATTTGGCATGTAATACGCTTACTAGACCCATCAATTAAAAATGTGAAATTGCGGGCACACGTGTCTTAGCCTGAGGTGTTGGTAAATGAAGGGTAATAGAAACGTAATAAACATTAAACACCGATAATTAACGAAGTTATAACGAAATAATCGACGAAACCCCACACGAAATATTTATTTTCTCATACACTGCATAAATATGTTAAAATACCTGATACAAGCTGAGAATATTGAAAGAAAGTTAACGAAATATATTGGAATTCCAAATATATCAGTATCATTAATTAAATAATTACATGTGTGTGCATGTGAATAATGTGCTCTTGTTAAATACACGCATTAAACAGTTAAGATAATTATTAAGCACTTACAGTAACAATTCACAACATATGTTATATATAACATTAAGACACAAAACTAGAAATACATTTTATTTAGGGTAATCGTCATGTGTCGTCCACAGCTAAAAACCTTAGGTTCGAGAACAAACATTGCCAACGTTTCATTTTAAGTATTTACTAGGATTTATGAAATAAGCTAATTTCTTAAGTTCTCATTGATTAATTAAGTAACTAACTTGGTTGCGCTGCCGGCAATAAATTACATTTATTTACCAGGTAACTCAATTCATAAAATATATATGTAATATATATGTAATGTAATATATATATATATATATATATATATATATATATATATATATATATATATATATATATATATATATATATATATATATATATATATATATATATCATTTCATTATAAACTCATCTTATAAACAATAATAGTTTCTAGGTATTCCTATGTATTGCCATGCTAAACATTTCGTTAAAATACCAAACGATGTCCAGTTGTTATATTTAAACAAGTTACTTGGAGCAATATTTATATTTTGCGAGAATCGTAACATATCAATGCTATGACGTAGCTGTTAGCACAGTATCACTCGTTTGTGAATGCACTACATTTTCCGCACAATTGATCCCAATATATATATATATATATATATATATATATATATATATATATATATATATATATATATATATATATATATATATATATATATATATATATATATATATATATATATATATATATATATATATATATATATATATATATATATATATATATATATATATATATATATATATATATATATATATATATATATACGATATATATATATATATATATATATATATATATATATATATATATATATATATATATATATATATATATATATATTAAGTAAAATGTAAACGGCTGAAAAAGAATGGTGAATGGTGATGATTTACTTCCAGATTTCTTCAAATTTAAAAGAGTTTTTTAAATCCAAAATTAATTGTTGCACTTTATGATATAAAATGTTTCTGATAATAATGTGTCATGAAACAAATTGTCGTTTTAATTACATTATTATTACTATTATTAGTGTTACCTTTATTAGAGTAGAACATTAATACAACCTGGCAGATTTATTAAAATGTTTATTCCAGTAAGCACCTATCTAAAATATTGTGTTTACATTTTTCACTCGAAGAAATGTCGTGTTGTTTCTAGAATAAAAATACGAATTGTTTTTGTTGTGCACTGGTAATATACAAAGTAGGCTTTGCGTTTTGCAAGCACTGGTAAAACGTATGGAGGTGTTGTATACATCATATCTCGTTGTGTCTGCGCTTGCATGCGAGAATGCGTGCAGTAAATGCGTGCATGTACGTGTCTATATCTTATGGTGCAACCATCAAATAACATTAAAGTTACATGTAACCGTGCGTTTGAGCCAAAAATTAAATCACTAATGCAAAACCAGGCATGTCAGCACTAGCTTCCAACGAGTGGATTTAATATAGCGAAAAAAATGGACATTCATGTATCGAATATGTATATTCGTTATCATCGCGTGGTAAATCCATTTGTTTCATATGTTTTTAATTGTATATTTGATTTAAGGGTGAGACTATTCGTTGGGTTTTAAAACGAATAACTTTATTTAACATTAGTCTAGTAATGTTGATATGTCAGTTGCTTTTTTGAGTCCACCTTACGACTTGTGTAGCTTTTGTAAAAAAAACCTTTGTATTTATCCAATTTAGAAATAGCTCAGTGGAAGTACTTATGTTGCAGACACATGTACGTATACAACACTAATCAACATATTCCATATGTTGCCGACACATGTACGTATACAACACTAATCAACATATTCCATATGTTGCCGACACATGTACGTATACAACACTAATCAACATATTCCATATGTTGCCGACACATGTACGTATACAACACTAATCAACATATTCCATATGTTGCCGACACATGTACGTATACAACACTAATCAACATATTCCATATGTTGCCGACACATGTACGTATACAACACTAATCAACATATTCCATATGTTGTTCTGCTATTTTCGTTTTAATGTTTTCCTTTAAGGATTTAAGTCGTGTGCTACTACAATCCCACGATTTAACGAGTAACTGAACAATAATTCGTACTTGTAATGCAATATATAATTAGTTGTAATACGTGTACCGTGTACCATGTACCATGTACCGTGTACCGTGTACGCGTACGCGTACGTGTACCGTGTACCGTGTACCATGTACCGTGTACCGTGTACCGTGCACGTGTACCGTGTACGTGTACATGTACCATGTACCGTGTACGTGTATGTGTACCGTGTACGTGTACAGTGTACATGTACTGTGTACGTGTACTGTGTACCGTGTACCGTGTACAGTGTACGTGTACCGTGTACGTGTACCGTGTACATGTACCGTTGTAGCAGGCATTCATTGGAATGCATATAGATGGTTTGCCGCATAGTTGTCATAAATAAGTTACTGACTATTTTACACCAATACAATATTTAATAAGATAGCAATAGTTAAACATATTTTACAGGATTTAACAATATTTTACAAGATCTAACAAGATGTTAAAAAACTTAACAAGATTGCTATCCAAAGTAAAAGAGCCAGATGGCAAGTGGACAAGGAAGCCATTGACTTATTGAAAGTCCAAAAATGTTTCATCTATGTGTAACCCGCCCCTCTGAGATATTTGTCAGTTTTGTTTTAAAATATATTCACGATGCTAGCGCTTACACCGTAAGTAGATAGTTTGTTTCATTCATTTATCGTTCCCTGTGACAAAGAGTACGTTCTTATAGCTAATCTCCTCTGCTCCTTTACAAACGTTCCCTGGTGTACGTTGGTTATTCTTCCTTTTCTTCTTCTTCTTTCTTAAGTCAGAAAAAAATTCCTGTATAAATATTTTCAGAAACATTCAATATATTAAGACTTTTACTTGATCTCCTCTTACAATCGGCTTGTCTTTGTTTTTGTTAAAACACATTGTTTTAGGGCTTTTTCATAACAAATGTATTTCGTTTCTCAATACAGAATTTGCTGGCCCGATGCTGCCAAGTGATGCATGAACTAACGAGGCAACTGGTTAGTCTGGTTATGGCATATTGTCCTGTTCAATTGCTAAAACTGTGGTAAACAGCCAATCATGTTGTCAGAAAACATGTCACTTGATTTCGCGAAATTGTGTACGCTGTACACGTAAATGTGGAGAAAGGGACGCTAAACTCACTAGTATTTTGTATGAATTACTTTTCATTAAAAGTAACATCACGTATAACAAAAACAGCGAAGGGAAGAATAGTGTTTGTATATAACTGCACGTTTTTTGTACTTGGCGTCGTAGTAGACGACGTAGTAGATGACGTAATAGATGACGTAGTAGACGACGTAGTAGATGACGTAATAGATGACGTAGTAGACGACGTAATAGATGACGTAGTAGATGATTAGTAGACGACGTAGTAGATGACGTATTATAGACGACGCAGGACACAAAGACGTTTATAATGACGTGAATGTTATTACTTTGATATATATATATACACACACACACACACACACACACACACACACACACACACACACACACACACACACACACACACACACACACACACACACACACACACACACACACACACACACACACACACACACACACACACACACACACACACACACACACACACACACACACACACACACACACACACACACACACACACACACACACACACACACACACATTTGTAATATGTATGCGTTGTTATATAGCATTTCATGACAGTGCTATGCGTTATAACAACTATGCTCCAGGCGCGATACTGTACATGCACTAACATGGACATGACAGCAGTTGTGTAGAACTAAGCTGAAACATCTAGTGTGGCTGGTGCGATATTAGATGCATCTTCTAGACAATACCGTATCGGGTGTGAACATTTTTTTTACTGTAAAATCATGTTATATAGAATAAGCTGTATTATATCTATTCCAACATATTGGCCTCCTAAATATGTTTTAATAAACCACATTAAAAATATATAATTGGACTGTTATCTGTCTATTCAAGATCGACATCCGTAGACATATAACAGTCATATTGTATTACCAAGTCGACACACGGTCGACACGTTAAAGTTATATATTATTGACGGATAAACCACGTTGTTTTGAAGCACTACTAAAAGTCGCCTAATGTATTATTAAAAGGTATTGGTAGTGTTACTTTCGATGTTTACGATAACGGAATGCGTGTGTGCTATAATAATGTAATTTTACTACGTTGCTTGCTTTAAGACCCAAAATTTATAACGAAGCTCTAGGGTTGCGGTGAACAACTCGATTCTGGACTGTCTGTCTGAAGGTTTAATTTCAACTTTAACAATGATAATTTGAATATTCCATCAGTGTATATCGTCTCTCCTTGTTGTAGACATTGTAGAATTATCTTGCTTCGTCAAAGCCCTGTCAATGTTCCCCCGTGACAAGGCACGGAAGGCGGCGGGTAGAGTCAGGTACAGGTTGTGTTTGATACGACTGTCTAGAAATCATGCAATGGCGCGCGGTGACGTATTTAGGATCACGTTAAGGGAGGAACGGCTGTGTGACTTGTATGTGATATTCACCCGGGATAGAACTATTACCACTGAACACACAGCCGAAGTGCATGCCCGTAAATACACCACTGGTGTTTTTCTTGGTTTCACCCGGTGACTTGAGTCGGCGCCACAACCGGGCGACAAATCTCATGAATAGCGCGTTCTTTGCTGTCCCACGACGTGCAGCCACATCTCACGTAGGCACAAGCCAACAACGCAAGCTCACTTGTATACGTCCTTAACACGCATGGCTGCCAGACGTGGCCACTATAACGTGTTTACTATTAAGCCCCAGTTTCAAAAAGCTCCCAGGCGCGTCTAACGTGCTGTTTCAACGCGGCAGTCTTGTGCAAAACCAAACGTCACCGATTCTTTTTATCTACGTTCAAAGGAAGACATATTACGTAATACAAAACGACAGCCATCTGCTCCGGTTAGATCACCACACGAACGACGTGAGGATTCTGTGGACAACATACAATCGTTACGAGTGGCTACAGCACGCAACATTCAGCGCCTTACATTCAATTGTCCACATATATTCCTAAAAGCGTTAAGCGCACAGGTATCGAGTGTCCGGCCTTGGGATGGATATCTCCTTCTTTTCTGCCAATTTGGTCGTGTCTCCAACTTCTTCTTCTTCTTTAAAAAAGCTCTTTCTTTTTAATAACTAATTACACATTTCCTATAAAAAGTTACTACAGATTGTGTGGAATGGCCATCTTGAGCACTTCACTTATAAATGTCCGTATTGTTGTCCCACAACCTCCTTCCGTTATTTCAGCAGAAGAATCTCCGTCCTCTCAATTATCTAAGTTGTAAAAGGCATTTGGTTTAATGTCGGTCTTAAGGTATATGAGAAGCACAATTGAGACGACTGTTATCAACGATAGACATATAGAATAAACACTTAATCATACATAGTTGTGTTTGTGTGGCTTGAAGCATCCGTCACACAATGCCATTTCCTTGCTACTATACTACTGCTCAATAATACATAGGGCCTGTACAAGCAGTGGATGGTGTTGGTACAGTAGCCGTGACGTCATAGGCAGTTCAACTTCGTGAAGCATGTTTTATGATCGTCCGATGGATCCACACATATACATATATGGAATTGAACTTTGTCAACAATATCCGCCAAACCCAGCTTAATTAATGAATAAAATCCCCTTATATCGCTCACACTGAGCTGACTATACTAATGCGCTCACATAAACTTGGTACCGTAAACAATAAAAGACAGACCCATTGGTCTATACCTTTGAAGGTAAGATACAACGTGTTTCATTGGATGATTTATTAGTTTGCCAAATTCCCGTTTTACACACTTTCTGACGGTAACGACTACTACTAACGGCGACGACTACTACTGACGGTGACGACAACTACTGACGGTGACGACTACTACTGACGGTGACGACTACTACAAACGGCGACGACTACTACTGACGACTACTACTGACGGTGACGACAACTACTGACGGTGACGACTACTACTAACGGTGATGACTACTACTGACGGTGACGACTACTACTAACGGCGACGACTACTACTGACGGTGACGACTACTACTGACGGTGACTACTACAGCTACAGTAAAAAAGCCATGGAGTGTTTGACGGTATGCGTGCGTGCGTGCGTGCGTATTATTCCGTGTATGCATCAAGAAACGTAATTATTGTAATATTTCCTCAACCTAAATCTATAAATATATCAACAGTCTAAGCCATGTAATGTATGTGCCGCACCCATGCGTGGCGAGATATGTAATTTATATAATGTATGCGCCGCGCCCATGCGTGGCGAGATATGTAATATATAATGTATGTGCCGCACCCATGCGTGGTGAGATATGTAATATGTAATGTATGCGCCGCACCCATGCGTGGCGAGATATGTAATATGTAATGTATGTGCCGCACCCATACTTGGCGAGATATGTAATATGTAATGTATGCGCCGCACCCATGCGTGGCGAGATATGTAATATGTAATGTATGTGCCGCACCCATGCGTGGCGAGATATGTAATATGTAATGTATGTGCCGCACCCATGCGTGGCGAGATATGTAATATGTAATGTATGTGCCGCACCCATGCGTGGCGAGATATGTCATATATAATATATGTGCCGCACCCATGCGTGGCGAGATATGCAGGTATCATAAGGTCATTATTAAGTTATCCCCAGAACCGATATTACATACTGGCGAAGTTCATAAGGTGGGTAATGTAAATTCATATATTGTTATCGATACATTTTGTTGTTACTTTTATTGACGTTTGGTTTGACCTGTGGATTCACAGGTCAAACAATGATTCCGTAATCTACTGATGATTCTGCTCACTACACATTTCAAAGGCTGACAAAGAGCGTGGTGTAAAAGCGGGTTCACAAGTCAGAGAATGTAAATGTAGATTTTGGTAATGATGAATAAGAATAGTATACAATATAAGGCTTCTTTAATAACACTAATAGTATACGATATAAGGCTTGTTTAGCAATACTAATAGTATACAATGTAAGGCTTGTTTAACAATACTAATAGTACACAATATAAGGTTTGTTTGGC
>BSQZ01000013.1:2404781-2422281 GCA_033239005.1 Lamellibrachia satsuma | reverse complement strand
GGTTAATATTAGCCGCCTGCTAATACTTTAAGTTCGTTACATTACAGTCTACATTGACACCAGTTCCGATGTAATATTTGCCACGGACACGTGGAAGGGGGGTCTTGAGACCTCCACTGGATCCACTGCTGCAGCAACACACAACAAAAGAACTTTTGCCTATGATTGTATTCACAAATTGGCAAGTTCACTATTGTACAAGCATACATAGATGATGAAGCATACAGTTCGATTTGGTTTTTGGTTGTGGTGTTTCAATCAAAGTGTTTGCGTTGAACATCCAATCGGTCCGTTCGTTTTTATTTTCACGCAGTTGGTATGCACTGACGTTCCTTGCACAGGCTTTGGGGACCCCACAACACGAATTAAATCACCCAGACCGACATATCCTTCTTTCCCGTGTCCCCACTTCAATTATCCTCGTTCCGCCGTCTTCCTACCCCGTCCCCACTTCAACTATCCCCGCTCTGCCCTCTTCCTACCCCGTCCCCACTTCAACTATCCCCGCTCTGCCCTCTTCCTACCCCGTCCCCACTTCAACTAACCCCGCTCTGCCCTCTTCCTACCCCGTCCCCACTTCAACTAACCCCGCTCTGCCCTCTTCCTACCCCGTCCCCACTTCAACTAACCCCGCTCTGCCCTCTTCCTACCCCGTCCCCACTTCAACTAACCCCGCTCTGCCGTCTTCCTACCCCGTCCCCACTTCAACTAACCCCGCTCTGCCCTCTTCCTACCCCGTCCCCACTTCAACTATCCCCGCTCTGCCGTCTTCCTACCCCGTCCCCACTTCAACTAACCCCGCTCTGCCGTCTTCCTACCCCGTCCCCACTTCAACTAACCCCGCTCTGCCGTCTTCCTACCCCGTCCCCACTTCAACTAACCCCGCTCCGCCGTCTTCCTACCCCGTCCCCACTTCAACTAACCCCGCTCCGCCGTCTTCCTACCCCGTCCCCACTTCAACTAACCCCGCTCCGCCGTCTTCCTACCCCGTCCCCACTTCATTTTACCCAAGTCCACATCCACCACTTTTGCGACGTTCTGTCTATCGTCGTAGACCTTGCTTCACCCTCTCAATCTCGCTGTGATCCTCTCGACATGTTCCTCCTCCAATCACAACGCTATAGAATAATGTAATTTCGTGCCTTAATCTGTGTTTACAGTATTCAACCAATATAAGACAATTCCGTTTCTAGGGTTTTCCAGTTTTTGTTCAGGTTTTATTCAGTTTTGTTATCACAATCCTGACACTCTGATATGGCATACTGTGCCATTTCACCAATCTGTGTTATGTGAACAGTATTTAAGATTATTCATTGCCGACGATGGTAGACGAGGGTTAGGATATAAAGTTATTGTGCGGCTAATCCATCGATGTCATGGACATATGTCATGGACATGTGTCATGGACATATGTCATGGACATGTGTCATGGATATGTGTCATGGACATTTGTTATGGACATGTGTCATTAATGTAAATTAGTAATTCATTCGAATTAATAATTAATTTTCGTCCTGCCATGAATTGGCATACCTGACATCTGTGAATACCGGAGTAACCCTGGCATGCTTGGGCATTGGGCATTGGGCACCCTTACAATGAATCCGGCAGCCGCGTTTTGTACACGCTGTAGTCTGACGAAGTTCTTGTCCATTGTGCTATACAGTAGTGAGTTATAGTAGTCTTGCCACGATGTGATTAGCGCATTCATTACCCTCGTCCTGATCTTTCTCGGCAGAAACGTATTTATCTGGCTGATATGATGAAGGTGAAAGTAGCAGGACCTGATTATAACAGACGTGTTGGCAGACATGTCCACGCTACTGTCCAGACACTAAGCTCTTTCACTTGATCATCCACCGCCGGGGTGAGAGCTCCACCATCAGTGATGGCGAGCCCATCTAACATCCACCGCCGGGGTGAGAGCTCCACCATCAGTGATGGCGAGCCCATCTAACATCCACTGCCGGGGTGAGACCTCCACCATCAGTGATGGCGAGCCCAGCTAACATCCACTGCCGGGGTGAGAGCTCCACCATCAGTGATGGCGAGCCCATCTAACATCCACTGCCGGGGTGAGAGCTCCACCATCAGTGGTGGCGAGCCCATCTAACATCCACCGCCGGGGTGAGAGCTCCACCATCAGTGGTGGCGAGCCCATCTATCAATGTCTTTGCTGACGCTGGAACAATTGGAAGGAACTCACTTTTCTGATCATTAAATTTCAGATAATTGGCGGTCAGCCACTCCCGAATCTCTGAGACGCGGGCTTCAAGGGAAGGGCATCAAGCAATGCCGTAGAATTCAATGCAAAAGCATCAACTGGGGATCATCAGTATAATAAAGTTTACGCCGTACTTCCTAATGACCTCGGCAACTGGTTGGGCAGACAGCAAGAACAGTACAGGTCCCAGGATGATGGTTACAGCAACTTTTCACGTTACGTTTAACAGAGACGTGTGAACTTGGTGCTCTGCCAAGCAAGCAATGTCAGCAGTGCCTTCCATCATTGGTACCAGTCAGCAGTGCCTTCCATTATTGGTACCAGTCAGCAGTGCCTTCCATCATTGGTACCAGTCAGCAGTGCCTTCCATCATTGGTACCAGTTATCACCGCTATTACCAACAAGTCGCTTGCAGAGGGAACATTACCGACGTCCTTGAAGGAGACTCTTGTTCGTCCGCTGCTGAAGAAGCCATCCTTGGACCAGGACGTGCTACAGAACTACAGGCCTGTATACTCAGGCCTGTTAGCAAGTTGCCCCATCTATTCAAGATGATTGAAAAAGTAGCTGCACAGCGATTGTCCGATTATCTCAACGTACAGGACACGAATGAACCGTTCCAGTCAGTATACAGAAAGCTTCATTCCACAGAAACCGCCTTGTTGAAGGTCTGCAGCGATATGTGCGGGTGGCTTGGATCGCAAGGAAGGCACTCTGCTTGTGCTACCAGACATGAGCTCAGCCTTCGACACGATCGACCACCAGTATTCTACTCAATCGGCTCTGCAAGGGTTGTGGACTTCAGGGCTGTGCCGTCCAGGGCTGTGCCCTCCAGTGGATGGAGTCATATCTGCGGGATCGCAAACAACGTGGGACCAGTCGACTGAATAAACAATGCCTATTTGTTTTCAAATCATCTAAATAATTTACTTTAGTCGTTCTATCTGGTAAAGCTCAAAAGAGTGGATATCCAAAATGGAAAACACAATGTGCGCGTCAGTGCCGATCATGGACGTGACTTGCACCTCTCGCCGATCACATAACAAAGTCTCGAAATTTAACCAACGATGAAAGTCGTGAGTTCTCAACGTTTCCATTTTCACTTCACTTAATGTTTGAACAAACATTAAGTAATTTAACCATTTGTCATATGATTTCACACAAAAAAACTACATACAAAAGTTGCACAAACGAGCTAACATGTTGCAGTAGATATAGGTAGGTTTGATTTTTCACAAAATGACTTTGAAATGAAAAATCGAATCGAGGAGGTACCTTTAAACACTGGCATACAGGTGAACACATAGGTGAACACATAGGTGAACACACAGGTGAACACATAGGTGAACACATAGGTGAACACATAGGTGAACACATAGGTGAACACATAGGTGAACACATAGGTGAAAACATAGATGACAAATGATGAGCTATCGATAAGGCATTTTGTCCAATCATCCATTGAATGGAAATCTTGCTAGGTTCAGATTAAAATGCGTCTCTATTACCCTCCCCGAACATAACAGGTATTTGTACCGGAAATCTGGGTGAGTAGTCGCGCTGAAAGACCCTGTCGTTATTCTAAACCACTTCAGACCACAAACCACAGCCGCTAACCATGCATGCAGAACACACGGTACGCTCCGTCATATTTACATTAATCAACTTAACAGCATGCCCTTATATGGATATCTAATTGCTAGCATCAATATACTTTCTATGCATTTCTGAATTACATTTACCAACATTCGCATCAATAAGATAATATGATCCTTAATTACGCACTGGCTTTTGTACAACAAAGACAATGACGATTTGCACATCAAACGATATTAAAATTATAAATAATTTTACTGTATTCGACTTATCACATTTGTAAATTAATCCAAATGTACATTACGGTTACCGCAACATAATATTTAATACTGCAACATAATATTTAATACCGCAACATAATATTTAATATCGTTGTTATAATGGACGCATTTGCCCAATTTCGTTTCACACCAGTTTGACACGTTATATTATGTTATTCACCAAATATAATGCAGGTTACATCTAATTTACCCTTAATATACAGATCGCATGGAAAATGCTGGCACGAACTAAGTTTTCCAAATTATAAATAAAAAAATGCGCCTTTAATTGGATTGCTGGGAATTGACGAGCATGTCGGCTCATGCGTGTGCGTGGATGTGACGTTAAATATACATGTTTATGTGTAATGGTCAATAGTTATGATTAAATAAATGTATAATAATGATAATAAAATAAAAAGATGATTATTTTACTTACTGCAATTATGCTACGACTGTGTTATGCGCAAAATTGACCCCAAGAGATGTACTAAACGAAATAGGCGATAATACAATTTTCGAGAATTATTACCGTGCAAAAATAAAAAGTGTTACCGTTTCGAGTCGTAGGCATCAGTGACTTGTTTTGAAAATAATAATGCTTGATATGGTGCGCACACGCAAGCACGCACGCACGCACGCACGCACGCACACACGCACGCACGCTCACACACAAGCAAGCAAGCACATACAATATATGTTTCCTCGGGGGAATACAAAACATCTCTTGGACACAACACATGACAAATAAAGAGGTTCTACAAACATAGGCAAATATGCGAAGGCATATTTAGTGTACGTGTAAATGTCCTGCTCATTACCAACAATAGCCTGTCTGATCTACTAGGGCAGTTGTTTTTCACAACGCAATTTTTGTTCAGGGATTGCGAAAAATGGTGTCCGATGTTCGATGATTTAAGCACGGAGTAGAGACTGGCGTGTAGAGACTGGCGTGTAACGTTCGTTAAAACAAAATTATAGACACCAAATTTCAGGTCACATAGAACTTCGAGTCTAAAATTCGAGTCTTAAAATAAATTTACCTCAAAATGTACGATGAAAATGAAAGTAATGAAATGAAAGTAACAGAAACGTTCGTGACTTTCAGGACACCGTGGCCAAAAATCGAAACGAAATTAAATTAACTCGTATCCCATTACAAACATCTGAATAAAATGCCATCGAAATTGTGCCCACACAGAGTACTTCAAAATAAAAATAAAAAGGAACAGTCGTAAATTCACTTTCACCTCTAGCCGGACCCGGTATCGGTCGTTATTCCCAAGGACACCAGCCGGACCCGGTAACGGTCGTTATTCCCAATGACACCAGCCGGACCCAGTAACGGTCGTTATTCCCATGGACACCAGCCGCAACAACCGTTACGATGGTTTTGCTAGTTTCGTATTCTGTCAGTCTTTTGTGACATGTCTGTGCCTTTTCACATTGTCATTGGCTACACTCTTATCAAACAGTTTCCATGCAAAATTGCTTATTTCATCTGCCTCTAATTCTAATTCCACTTTTCAATGTCCCGTTTTGGTGTCCATCTTTTATATAAATTACTGTTTAATTTAATCTTAACAAAGAGTATTTTGCTTTGATGTGCACTGTTTTATCTCATTTATACCTAACTGTATATTCTATTAAATGATAGCATAAATGTAACGTCCCTTACTGCAACATCGTCTCCACGAATTGTCTTTGTGGTTCTTCTGTTTGTGTGTGTGTGTGTGTGTGTGTGTGTGTGTGTGTGTGTGTGTGTGTGTGTGTGTGTGTATATATATATACATATATATATATATATATATATATATATATATATATATATATATATATATATATATATATATATATATATATATATATATATATATATATATATATGTATATATATATATATATATATATATATATATATATATATATATATATGTATGTATGTATGTATATATATATATATATATATATATATATATATATATATATATATATATATATATATATATATATATATATATATATAAACTGCTACAGACCTGCGATGTCAGGATAATCACCCGTACAGACGCTAATGATGTGGTCAAGACCCAGCACCCCTGGACACCTAGCGGAAGACCTGGGCGGGCTTTGCGGTTTTTACTTCCTTTGAGGTGGCGAATTGAGAATAGTGAGACATAATGGACGACGTTTATTGTTACTCACAATTGTTTGAGTACCCTGGATATTTAACGTTTCCGCGTGGTGGGGTTTGGAGAGTGTTCTAATCCAATATTCATGGTATATATATATATATATATATATATATATATATATATATATATATATATATATATATATATATATATATATATATATATATATATATATATATATATATATATATATATATATATATATATATATATATATATATATATATATATATATAAATATATACACACACACACACACACACACACGCACACGCACACGCACACGCACACGCACACGCACACGCACACGCACACACACACACACACACACACACACACACACACACACACACATCACCAGTAGATATTATCTACTTCGATTTTCAGAAAGCGTTCGATAAAGTGCTAAATCAAACACCTCTTTATTTGTTATTTCCAAGAAATGTTTTGCATTCCCCGAGGAAACGTTTTTTATTGCTGCTAACCTCTCCGTCATATCCTAATTTCTTTTCCATGGTTTCCATACCACACATAGTACCTGAGAGCTACCTTGGATTGCATCAAGATATTCCTATATTAGTTTGCATAACTCGCATGTCCTGAAATGTTTTATTCGCTATTACAGTTCTTCTCGTAATTTCTCGATTACATAGTTTTCTGATGTGCCCAAGTAATTGAATAAATCTACTTATTTAATATTCTCTCCATTAACTAAATCTCACCTTCATGGTGTTGCTTTTTTGAAACGCAAACTGTCTTCTACAATTCATAAAAAAGGCTTCTTTTCAATTCAACGATAAAACACTGTGTGTTGGTGGTATTTGGTAATAAATTTGTTTATGTTATTAACGGTCTTGATTTAATTTCTTTGCGTTCTAATTTAATACATTAAATATACACCTCTATTTTTGGTGAAGATTTGCACTCGATAACCTCGTGAAAATAATTTTTCGATTTATGGACATGATGAATGTCTCTAATCGTAATGTGTAAACATGGCTGTGAACACGTGATTGGTGTTTTTGCGTACAAAAAGTGAAAGTGCACTGGACCAACTAACTGATGAGGACGAAGCCCTCGGCAGGGGACAACAAAACACAAGTTCCTTGGCACGAAGAGAACATAACAGACCCAAAGGGGTGTCTAACACAAAGCAACGAAAAGTGCAGAGTAACAGCCTTAATTTAATAAACATGCTAAGCAATAATAATAATAATAATAAAATAATAAAAATAACGATGATAATAATGATAAAAATGGTGATATTGATGATACTAGTCGTAATAATAATAATAATAATAATAATAATAGTAATGACAACAACAACAACAGCAACAACAACACACACGCACGCACGTACGCACGTACGCACGTACGCACGCACGCACACACACAAATGTCCATTAGCATTTGTACCGAACAATGCGATGTGTTTTACTGAGCTGCTCGACGTTGGCTCGCAATATGCCAGTTCGTCATCGATGGAACCCTCCCTACTTGTTACATTCTCCAAATTGAAGGGCAACAAGAATATACAATTTAAATGATTGAGTGATTAATCACATGAACAACTCTCGACAAAAGTTTGAAGTAATATTTTAAAATGCATACAAAATGGCCATGCGTTTTATTTTCTATTTTATAATTTATCCATATATCGTAAACACAATTAAATTGGACATTTTGACAACGTCAACTTGCGTGTTTTCTGACAATATGGGACTGTTCCGTGTAATAAAAATAAATATTTGATTTTTTTACAATAAAAACATGAGTTCACACTGTTATCGAGAGTTGTCAGGAGTAAACAAAAAGTTCGAAATAAGGTTGGACCACTAGAAGACAGTGCCGAACATGTTATATCAGAGGGTGTTTTAATGGCTGAAGACCTAAATGCTTACTTCATAGCAGATATTAGTTTATTACGAGTTAATTGTAACTCCGAAAATTCTAATAAAATAAAAGCAGTGAAAGATAATAAATCACCGGGAGTGGATGGAATTCTGTCAACAATATTAATGGAAACAGTAGAACAAATCAGCAAACCAATTGCAAGAGTGTTCAACTTGTCAATAAACAAGAGAGTTCCTTTTCAATGGAAAAAGCGAACACAACAACGTTATTTAAAAACGATTTCGAGAAATAAGTGAAAGGATTACAAACAAGTGACTTTAAAATCATTGATTTGTAAATTATTAAAAAGGATAATTGAAGACGATATGGTGGACGTCCTTGTTAAGCATAAATTAATAGATCCTTCTCAACATGGGTTCCTATGCTTAACAAATATTTCTCTATAAAAGAAATCCCCAAGTGGATAGACTAGGGATCACCAGTAGATATTATCTACTGGTGATCCCCAAGTGGATAGACAAGGGATCACCAGTATATATTATCTACTGGTGATCCCTAAGTGGATAGACAAGGGATCACCAGTAGATATTATCTACTTCGATTTTCAGAAAGCGTTCGATAAAGTGACAAATCAAACACTTAAATTAAGAGCCCATCGTATCGGGGTGGCATAAAGAACTGAATAGAAAAATGGCCGACTTACAGAAGTAAAAGTGTTATAGTAGACGGGGAGGTTTCAAACTGGAAATCAGTTTTGAGTGGGGCACCACAACGATCAGTATTAGGACTTTACTAGTCTTAATAGATGTAAGTGACTTGGACTATAATATAACAAGCAACGTACTTACATTTGCGGATGAAACAAATGTGTTTAGAAGGTTAAAATGATGGTGATAAACAACATTTACAAGAAGATCCAGACAAATTAGTGAAATGGTCTTAAAAATGTCAGATATTAATCAATTGTAGGAACTTTAAACGTCTACACATACGACACAGGTACAATTGGGTGTAAAATATAAAATATGTGCTATTCTAGGTACTATACCATAAAAGAAAAATAGTTAGGAGTAACAGTAAGTACTGATTTGAAAGGTTGAGAGCATTGTGAGGTTACAGCTTCAAATGTTGAGAGCATTGTGAGGTTGTAGCTTCAAATGCTGAGAGCATTGTGAGGTTGTAGCTTCAAATGTTGAGAGACCATTTTGAGGTTATACCTTCAAATAATAATCTAATTCTTGGGTTGATTAGGAAAACTATAAAATATAAAGAAAAAGACCTGATTACACAGCAGTAGTCAGGCATCATTATGTATCATTAGGCATCATTAGGCATCATTTGGAATAAGCGCAAGAAGGCTATACGCCAGCACGAATACATAGGAGACCAACACGAATACATAGGAGACCAACACGAATACATAGGAGACCAACACGAATACATAGGAGACCAACAAAGATGATATCAGAACTTAATGAATGTGGCTTAGTAGAGAACACTAAATGAATGGAGCAAAGTATCCACAAATTGTGTAAATGATTGGAAAATAACATACTTTTTGACGAATTGCTTGAATATGATGTGATAAAGTCTAGATGTTTGTAATGCTTTAACTTGTTCCAACTATAGGAAAATTATTTTTTTTAATTTTCTTACGTAAATATCGCACACATTACTATTCATAATTACCCGAAATTAACCACAGCATTATATATTTTCTCGTGTAATTAATTATGATAATCAAATGCAATAGTAATTTGTTAGCTTCAAATACCAAACCAACATTAGTAAATTCACCAACTCATCCACCAACTTAATTACTTTGAAATAAATTAATTCCATTATTTTGATTCTAAATGTTCAACGTATCAGCTGCATATAAACTATTAATGATTTTATGAGACTAATTACGAGGAATATTGTATATTTGATCGATTAGCCGTTGTTCATTAAGATTATTCATACATTTGGGGAGTTGAATTTATTAAATGTGCCCTGGCTGCTGCGAATAAATTTAAAACTGCCAACACTGAGACGAGTCGTTGGTGTAACTGCTGTTTGTGGCGACCTCTATCGGTCGTAAATGTTACAACGACAGCATTTGACAAACGGGAATAGGCAGATTAATGGTTTATAGTTTTCAAGACAACTGCGGACATTTACGATAACTTAAACCACATATACATGAACATTATGATAAACAATGCGTCCGGAAATTGTATTTACACCATTTTACATGGTTTAAATAATAACAAAAGTAATCATCTGCATAAATATAATTCTGGCAAACTACCGGAGCATGCACCTATCTCCTCAAATATTTGAACATATTATTTTCAGAAGTCTACTCGCTGCAATGTTTTCATTAAACATTACATTCTTTACCAAGTCACCTGTATCGAAAAACACTATACGTATAACTGTCACAGAGAAAGCTGAATTGCTCGAGACCATGGTCGACATTGTCATCAGATATTATCAATTTGATGAAGCCATTATCTCCAGAGATTGCCTTTCTAGAGAGACCACCTGCCTTGAGGCACCAACATCCGGAGACAATTTTATTCTAGAAACTACGTGTCAAGAGGTCAACTGTGCTGTTAGATAACCACTTTGTATGTGATATCCAGGCTTAGACAATAACAGCCCACCAATACAATTTGCCATACCACACGACTAGCTAAGAGACCACCTCTCTAGAGAGAAAATCATCTTCGAGAGACCAATGAGAACACCTGCATATAGAGAACAATTACTTTGAGAGACCAACGAGACCACTTGTCTAGAGAGAACAGCTACTTCGAGATACCAATGAGACCACCTGTCTAGAGAGAACAGCTACTTCGATATAACAATGAGACCACCTGTCTAGAGAGAACATATACTTCGAGAGACCAACGAGAACACTTTTCTTGAGCAAAAGGCGTACATCTCCTCCTAAACACACAAATAAAGATGTTTCATCAGTTATGTTGAAAGACTGCCGATTATACCAATCATATATAAAATGTATGTTGTCACGAAAACACATTAATCATTTCTCTTACCACCTTTATTTTTACGGCCAAGTTTCTACTTGCTGGTTAATTATATGTGATGCATAACTTACTGTAGTCATTTAGGTGTAAGTGGGTGTGTGCGCGGTGTGATGCGATGTGGTGCGCGCGTGCATGCATGCGCGAGTGCGTGCGTGCGTGCGTGCGTGCGTGTGAGCAGTAAAGTACGATATAAAATAATTTATTATAAAATACGACAAGCGACAATGCACTAATGCAAGGCTGTGATTGTCACTGCTATGATGCGTCCTCGCTGGAGAACCACATTGCACAGCTAGCCGCAATGGACGGCCGACCGCGGACCGTCGATCGACATCGACACCAACACCAACACGAGTGATCATTGTGGTCTGATCAAACCACAGCCAATGGCTGTGCTTAATGGGTGGGGCGGATGAGCGGCCGGTGTGGACAGAACACCGTACAACAGTCTTTGTGGTCACACGCTGGTTAGGGGTGTGGACTGGACATTGCGAAAGAGTCCTTGTGGTCACACGCTGGCTGGGGGTGTGGACAGAACATTGTGCAAGAGTCTTTGTGCTCACACGTTGGTTGGGGGTGTGGACTGGACATTGCGAAAAAGTCCTTGTGGTCACACGCTGGCTGGGGGTGTGGACTGGACATTGCGAAAGAGTCCTTGTGGTCACACGCTGGCTCTTCGTGGTTTTCATCAGTGGTCGACGGCAGTCACATAAAGAGACTGATTTATCGGCTACCGTCTCGGACTGCGCTACACCAATACCTTCGTCTGAGCACGCGTGAGATGATATATGGCACATCGACCCGAGTGGTCTGTCCCTGGACGGACGGCGGCTTCGCGGCTCGTCTTACGTTATGATATTTTATATCCAGGGTTGCGAACATTTGACAAAAGTAACGAGAATAATTGTATTTACTACCAATTCGAATTGGAGGACGTAAGAAGAACAAGAACAAGAACAAGAACAAGAACAACGGTTGTCAGATATATATCGCTATATGTGTGTGTGTGTGTGTGTGTGTGTGTGTGTGTGTGTGTGTGTGCGTGCGTGCGTGCGTGCGTGCGTGCGTGCGTGCGTGCGTGCGTGCGTGGGATATACATATGTCAGATATACCGTCATATGCGTAGGCTAAGCGTATGATTGTCAGCTATATTGTCATATGCGCAGGATTGTCAGAAAACATACGCATGCGTGCGTAGGGCATATTTCACCCTATATTTATACAGTATTGTTTGCAACGATGTAAATATTAAATTATCTGATCTTCCTCATTCAAAGTAAGCGTTACCCGTTTCACTCCCATAATGCTGAAATTAGCTTACACTGCCCTCTCAGTTGGTATAATGTTCTGGAAAAATGCCTTCAAGTCCCATCGTTCAGGAGTCCATTTGTTTCGCTTAATAGTACACTTATTTTAAAATCAGCTATTCAATAGGTAAGTATGTAATACTTAAGTACTGTGTACATGTTGAACGGGAATTTTAAATAATATTTTTTATTCATTTGATTCCAAACTAGCTCAACAAAAACAGTTCAATGCATTTTAATTATTCATTGTGTAAGCCATAGCCTAACTTTAATTATGTGAAAGCATTGACTACTATAACGAACCACAGTCTATATGATTACATTTATTTCCCGTCCATTCGGCACCGAAGTAGTCATAAATATATGGGGTAATTTAGAACTGCTCATAAATTTGAAACTCGTTTTAAACGGTCACACACAATAATGACTAATACAGTAACTTTAACTATGTATGTGCTTATAGCTGCTATAGTACTTTCTGCACTGGGAGTACAATCACATCCGAGGTTACTTATTGCTGCTATAGTACTTTCTGCACTGGGAGTACAATCACATCCGAGGTTACTTATTGCTGCTATAGTACTTTCTGCACTGGGAGTACAATCACATCCGAGGTTACTTATTGCTGTTATAGTACTTTCTGCACTGGGAGTACAATCACATCCGAGGTTAGTTGAGGCGCTACTCCCGATTGGATTCCGGCCACTAAAATGATGAGAATAATCCCGTTTGACGCAGAATGGTAGCTGTAGTTGGAGTGAAATATATGAGTTATGATGCTAATAACGCTGTCATTGGCAGCTTCCACTAACGGAGCAAAGAGTTGTCCTCGCTTCGACAGTCGCAGGTCGCGACCCAACAACTGAAACTAGGCCAGACTATCTAGTACAAAATGGCGGCTACTTCGATTAAAAATAACGCTCCCGCCTTCTCGAAACTTGCTCGACACGTCGCTTCAACATTGCCGATTGTTCTTCGGAAAACAGGATAAGTTGATGTTGGATAACGCCATCGTATATAGCATAGTGGTGAATGTAGCATCTGAGTTATTGATTCGACAGAGACTTTTTTAAATATTCGATGAACGTTTTCAGGGTAATTGTCATGGGTTATAATAAGCCACGCTTCACAATAAATTTATTTAAAAAACGGAACACTTTTCTCTGGCCCTGCACATGTCGTGTGTGTGTGTGTGTGTGTGTGTGCGTGCGTGCGTGCGTGCGTGCGTGCGTGCGTGCGTGCGTACGTGCGTGTGTGTGGTGTTAACCATTCGTCAGCACAATTACGACATTTGGCTATCTTCTATGTAGGCCTATAATTTCGACAAATAAATTGCATTTCGCGCGCACGCACGCACGCACGCACGCACGCATGCAGAATACAAAAGAGAGACGAAACAAAGCGCTCATTCTCTCAAATCAATACGAAAAAGGAACTGTGTATTTTAGCAGCGCATTTCGAATCTCATCCGAAATTGGCCAAATTACCCGGGGAATTAAAATCAATCGAATATTATAATTATGAAAATCACAAACATGAAACACCACCGTGACATACTGCTGACATTCCAGCATAAACAAAGTGTATGTTTTATTATAAAAAAAACATCAGAGTGCAAACTGTACCATATTTATTTAAACCTTTTCGTAAATGGTGGGATGTTTCATGCATCTTTCAGCCGTGTGTTTATAGTGCCATATGCTACAATATAAAGCCAGCATATTAACAAAATAACTTATTGGGATTTTGAAATGTCATATTTTGTTCACCTTTATGGCTTAAAATGCATGCTACGCAGATGCAAGCATGTCCGCCAGGCTTGTTAACAAATGCTTACCAACGCTTTTGAATGCAAATACAAATGTGTATTTATTCAAATGCAAATGGTATTATTTTAATCATGCATTTGTAAATGCATTTGATTTATTTTCAAATGTTTTGTTTTTATAATAAATTGATGTTACATTTGGAACAAAACAATGTACAGAAACACTATTATTTTTTTACAATAGCAAAGTTAAATAAGCAGTGTAAATTGTAAGACAACATTGTGCACCAGGCTTTATGTAGCACATATTGAAAATTAATAATTGGTTGTGAACGTGGATTCACAGTTCAGGCGATGCTTCCATAATCTGCTCCTACTCATTACAGGGCACATTTTCAAAGAACTTGTTGTGAAAATTGATTCACATTCCATAATATGCTACTTCTCATTACAGGGCACATTTTCAAAGAGCTTGTTGTGAAAATTTATTCACATTCCATAATCTGCTGAAGTTTCTGCTCACTACATTACAGTGCACTAACATCTGACAAACAGCATGTTATGAAACTGGATTCACAAGTCAGTTAACGTAAATGTAGATTTTATTACTGATGAAAAAACATTCTGCATAGTACACAATATGAGGCTTATTAAGAAATAAAACAAATGTATATCAGGTGTAGAATCTAACAATTACTATTGCTTCAAATAATCATGCCTGCTTTTGAAATACATTTGATTGGGCTATTGAGAGACGAAATGTTTGCGGGTCGCATTCAAATGGAAATATTCGGGGGTCGCATTCAAATGGAAATGTTCGGGGGTCGCATTCAAATGGAAATATTCGGGGGTCGCATTCAAATGGAAATGTTCGGGGGTCGCATTCAAATGGAAATGTTCGGGGGTCGCATTCAAATGGAAATGTTCGGGGGTCACATTCAAATGGAAATGTTCGGGGGTCGCATTCAAATGGAAATGTTCGGGGGTCGCATTCAAATGGAAATGTTCGGGGGTCGCATTCAAATGGAAATGCAAATACGAATTCAAATTTTAATTTTAATGAGCTTTCAAATGCATGTTCACAAATAAAATACACACGATAAAAAAAGAAAAAATGATTAGTGGTAATAAATACAATGACATGATATGTATAAATATAAATTATGTAAACCCATTATAGAAAGTTTAGTGCAGTGGTTAAAAGATGGAGTAAAAGATATTCATGTAAATACGGATTTTAATATACTGAGGTTATCGCTGCATAAAAGGTGCATGAATGCGCATTCAAATGCGTTTGCACTTGTTAACAAGCCTGATATCAACACTTTCGTTGGCAAACAGTTTAATTCCACGACGTAGCCAAGTTATTTTTTAACCTATTTGCTATATAATGTTCGTACTCACAAAATAATTTTTTATATGACACTAAAATATTTATTTAGCCCAATAGACCGAGGGTGCGCAGCCCGGGCGGAGGCAGGGTTCAAGTGTTCCCGCTGTACCCGAGGTACACGAGGTACGACGAATCTACGACAATATCCGTCGGACAATATACCCTGGACAATATCCCTCGGACAATATACCTTGTTCATAAACAACATTTAAATTTATTACCCTCTACACTTTACCAGGAGAATACAGTTTTAATGTGTGCTACACTGCGTCAAGGGTCACGGGTCACGGGTCAGGGGTAAATCCAGGATAAAAAAATACGCAATTTTGAATGAGTTTATGTCACAAACCTGAGTACATATGAAGTCAAAACATCCATTCTTATAAAAAGAAATACTTATTATTAAAGCTCAGCGCGTTGTAAAACTACATTATGCAAAAACATTTATCTAAATAATTATATATTCACAACTGGTTTAATAGTTCCAGTATTATTGAAAGCTATATCCTAAACCCAAACATTGTAGAGAACTATCGTCAAATGGCACCAAATTCTATATACTCCAAGGTTGTAGAGGCACTGGTCGTACCATGTACTGAGGTATCTCATAACCACTTCGGTTTCCGTGAGAATAAAGGCATGTGCTTATACTGCACTGAATGATATGTCGACAAGTCAAAATAAGTGTAAATAATCATTTCAAGGGCTAGGTACTGCCGATATGTTATAACCAGGAGCTACTCTAGGTTTATCTATGTAAATGTATATTTGTATAGATAAAATAACATATCAGCACTACCTAGCCCATAAAATGTATAACTGTAAATGATGTCAACCAACACGAATACATGGCACAGAATGTCTGAGTAACCCCTTTGTACAAATGCAGCGACTTGAATCTGCACAGGGAAAATTAATCAAAATCAAACAAAATCTTGGAATAATAAGGTTCGGGGTATTATAAATAGAAATGTGCTAACTTTATATGTTCTCAGGTTGTATTGTTTACGGTGTAACTGTCCTGGACAGGGTCGCATCCATGGCCGATAACTTCACTATGCCATATTATCATGAACATCTTTTAGTCCATCTTTTAACCACAGCACTGTAAAATATTTATAATGGATTTACATAATTTATGTAGAGCTTACATTGTATTTATTGGCGGGGGTTATTGTCAGGGATATTATGCCCTGATACCGATACAATAAACCGACAAACCAGAATGCCCACATTATGTCTTTGTATTACCGATCGTGTCCTTCACTACATGCATAAACAAAAGTGTTCACGTGTTCAGCCCCTGCTCCACGAATACTTTCGCCGTACAGTCGATGTCAGGCCGGACACAATGACACGTACACGTTGGCAAGAGACAGACAGCTGGCGACTATGTTTCAAAGGACAGTTTTACCAGTCCACTTTAATTCGGCCTGACATGTCTTATCAGATAAAATGTAAAGGAGGCAACAAAACAATCTCTTGCATGATCGCATTTTAGTAATACTAATTTACTAAGTTCTCATTATTGCACATTTCCATCAAATCTGCATGGTGGAATCACCTTATCATGTTATCTCTGAGGGATGGTGGTGGAATGTGATAATATTTGCGCAACAAACGTGGATTGTATATATATATATATATATATATATATATATATATATATATATATATATATATATATATATATATATATATATATATATATATATATATATATATATATATATATATATATAAATCTTCATATGGATGTATATATATATATGTATATATATATATATATATTCATATGGATGTATATATATATATATATATATATATATATATATATATATATATATATATATATATATATATAT
>BSQZ01000013.1:2392281-2399781 GCA_033239005.1 Lamellibrachia satsuma | reverse complement strand
CGCATGCTATATGGAGCACTGCGCTATACATGCTATATGGGGCATTGAGCTATACGCATGCTATATGGGGCATTGCGCTATACGCATGCTATATGGGGCATTGCGCTATACGCATACTATATGGGGCATTGCGCTATACATGCTATATGGGGCAAGGAGCTCTACACATGCTATATGGGGCATTGCGCTATACATGCTATATGGGGCATTGAGCTATACGCATGCTATTTGGGGCATTGCGCTATACGCATGCTATATGGGGCATTGCGCTGTACGCATGCTATATGGGGCATTGCGCTATACGTATGCTATATGGGGCATTGCGCTATACATGCTATATGGGGCATTGCGCTATACGCATGCTATATGGGGCATTGCGCTATACGCATGCTATATGGGGCATTGAGCTATACGTATGCTATATGGGGCATTGCGCTATACGCATGCTATATGGGGTATTGCGCTATACGTATGCTATATGGGGCATTGCGCTATACATGCTATATGGGGCATTGCGCTATACGCATGCTACATGGGGCATTGCGCTACACGCATGCTATATGGGGCATTGCGCTACACGTATGCTATATGGGGCATTGCGCTATACATGCTATATGGGGGCATTGCGCTATACGCATGCTATATGGGGCATTGCGCTATACATGCTATATGGGGCATTGCGCTATACGCATGCAACATGGGGCATTGCGCTATACGCATGCTATATGGGGCATTGCGCTATACATGCTATATGGGGCATTGCGCTATACATGCTATATGGGGCATTGCGCTATACGCATGCTATATGGGGCATTGCGCTATACGCATGCTATATGGGGCATTGCGCTATACGCATGCTATATGGGGCATTGCGCTATACATGCTATATGGGGCATTGAGCTATACGCATGCTATATGGGGCATTGCGCTATACATGCTATATGGGGCATTGAGCTATACGCATGCTATATGGGGCATTGCGCTATACGCATGCTATATGGGGCATTGCGCTGTACGCATGCTATATGGGGCATTGCGCTATACGCATGCTATATGGGGCATTGCGCTATACGTATGCTATATGGGGCATTGCGCTATACATGCTATATGGGGCATTGCGCTATACGCATGCTATATGGGGCATTGCGCTATACGCATGCTATATGGGGCATTGAGCTATACGTATGCTATATGGGGCATTGCGCTATACGCATGCTACATGGGGCATTGCGCTATACGTATGCTACATGGGGCATTGCGCTATACATGCTATATGGGGCATTGCGCTATACGCATGCTACATGGGACATTGCGCTATACGCATGCTATATGGGGCATTGCGCTATACATGCTATATGGGGCATTGCGCTATACATGCTACATGGGGCATTGCGCTATACGCATGCAATATGGGGCATTGCGCTATACGCATGCAATATGGGGCATTGCGCTATACGCATGCTATATGGGGCATTGCGCTATACATGCTATATGGGGCATTGCGCTATACATGCTATATGGGGCATTGCGCTATACGCATGCTATATGGGGCATTGCGCTATACGCATGCTATATGGGGCATTGAGCTATACGCATGCTATATGGGGCATTGCGCTATACGCATGCTATATGGGGCATTGCGCTATACGCATGATATATGGGGCATTGCGCTATCCGCATGCTATATTGGGCATTTGGTGTTGCATAAATGTCAGCTCTTGGTATATTTGTTCGGTTCACACATCGTAGTCTGCAATAAATAAAGTGTCCGAGGGCGGCGGCGCTACTAAAACAAAAAAACATCCAACGACTGAGCCATTTAACGAACTTGCAATCTGGCTTAACACTATAACACTAGTTCGATTTGAACAACGCTTTGACACTATGACACTAGTTCGATTTGAACAAAGTTTTCACACTATGACACTAGTTCGTGTTGACGCATGGAATACCCCTGCCCAATGCAATCAGTACGAACTTCTTGTACACAATATACGTAATGTTTCGGTGTACAAGCTTAGGACTCAGATTGTTTCACTCTAAATATTACGCATCATGTTATATCAAACGTTGCGACTAATGTATAGTGTATAGTATATAATGTATAGAATGTATAGTATTAGGCACTTGTCGCACGCTATAGTCCAGAGCAATCAAGGTACGTATCTACACCCGTTATTAGTGAATGTCTTTGATCAGTTGAGATAATTTATTTATTTATGAAGAAGGAATCACGAAGCACTGTTTCTAGTGATTTCGACAGTATATAATCCACGGTGCACCAATAATATAAAATGTAGATGATATTGATATGCTGTCCAGTTAAATCATGTAACTATAATTATCAGTTACAAATGTGAATTTGTAACCGGCCGAGGTAGCATTTTACTTTATATTAGAAAAATCATCACTCACCACTGAGATAATATTTTATACATACGTGTGGTTTGTTGACATTATAACATGCAACAAGTTATATCAAGCGCGTTACAACTAATTATTTAAATGTTTTGGGTTTTATGGTATAGCCGGGATTGTAGCACCAGATACATATATACATAAATTAGTGTCGAGTAGTTAGTTTTCGGGATGAGGACTTTGATGGTCTAAAGGGAACATACAACGAATTCCACTGGTTAACTCAATGACGGTTTTACGGGACACTGCCACTGATATTGGGACATTGCGACACATAATTTATTAGTATTTAGGAGGTATCAGTTGCTTAAAAATAATATCCATACATATATACCGTACCACGGTCGTGATCTTTCATGTCTTAATGTAGAGTGTAGAATGTGCACAATTTGGTGAATATATAAAATATAGACATTTTACGACATGTTTTGAAATCGCTGTACGTCAAAACAAGCAAACCAATAAATCTTACTTCTGAAGGTGAAATAATTTTACGTTTTTCATCGATTAATTTATTGGTCAGTCATAGTGCCCCTTTATACAATTTCTTAAGGTAAATTCAGTACAAGATTAACACATGAAGTGTAGTACTATTAATTTAGATGAACTTTGAGATCGAAAGATTCACAGAATCGGGGTATTTTAATTATGCGAAAACCCGTATCAGTTAACTAATGAAAATAATTTCCTTTAGGATGCGTGATATAATGCAGACAATTCCCGGTGACAGACGTGTCTGGGAGGCCCAAATACAGACAGTGTCGGTTATCGTTACAAGACAAGCTATATACATGCAATTCATGTTTCGTCGTTTACCGCAGCCCGAGCGTCCATCAACAAAGCGAAGTTGTTGACAACGCGACTCGGACAACGATTCAAACAGACACGCTATTGGCTGCGTGACGCAAGCACGACGCGACGTGCCAACGCATCGACGAAATCAAAACATTTGATCTGACGTCGCCGCCAGCTAACAGCACGGGATAATTGGCTAATGCGCTTCGAGTAACCGAATATTTTTAATCGGCTCAGCGACAAAAGTCTATAATAACTTTCGCCCCGTAGAATGAATGTTAGACAATATTGTCAAACTGCGACACAATATCCTACGTCAAGATGTTACAGCGTTCAACGCCGAGCCCAAACATTGCGGATTTGAATATTCAAATTCAATTTAGCCGTTCTAATATGCCTACTTACCAGATATAGTCTACGCACAAACCAGTGCGCCTTAATATGTATACTAAATTATTACTAATTAATTTACATATATTCTGTAATTGTGTAAGCTGGTTAGTATATTAAATGTATGGAGATTATATAAAATAACACACATAAACAAATAACAAAACAATATTTCCGCAGATGTTAAGCGGTTAATTTGATTATTTTATTTATTATTTAATTTGATTATTTTATTTATTATGGCGATATTTTATATTTGAATGCGACTATCGCTACATTATTAAGGGTGGAATACCGGTGAATGGAAAGCTTTTAACGAAGCCGGAATAACGAAGTAGCTTGTTGAATTGTAACGGAATGAGAGGGACATGAGTTTCGACTCATCTGGGTTATTTTAACTTCATTAAAGGTTCCACGTCATACGTCATACGTCAGCTGTTATCAGAGTTGTGAATGACGCGTGTTTATTTTTGGTCAACCGTAAAACGATTAGCTCTCAAAGTTAATCTAAGCATTGGAAATTGAATCTATTCAAATTCATTACCCGGCTGCATTTAACCAACCTAAGAGGCGATTCATTCGCTAGTCTACGCATTAAACATGCCAATGGCCTTAACTTGAATGATACATTTATATTACTATTAATTTACTTATATGCTATGTCAAGAGTTAAATTATATCAGTATATTGAATTTTTTATAAGGGCATAAATCTAGTATTAAAAAGATATTTTCACAAATAGTAAACAGATACTAAGCGACACTTTTGAATCATAACGCATAATGACGCAATTGTTAATTTATTCTGCATTTACACATTATTTACAGTAAGAATAAAATATCGTTGAATCGAAAGCTAGTAAACAGACCGGCATTTTGAAGTAGGAATTTGTCGATTTAAAAGAGGTGTTTTGACTGAAATAAGTGAAATTAAACGAGGGATTTTAACTAATCTGGGTTCATATTAACAACATTGTATACTGTATTTAGAATACTGACTGGGTGCGAAGTTACAATGCGTCGTCTGCAGCTGACGCCACAAGTGAAAACATAACCGAGTGTTTATAGATCGCTGCCAAACGGAACACGCACAATGGTTACCCGCACAATGGTTACCCGCACAATAATACATGGACATTCGTCGATTGTATTTACCGTTACATTCTATAGGCTCAAATTTATATTAGTATTACATCAAGAAATATTATTAGATATAAGTAAAATAATAATTTTTAATTTTGTTAGCAACTTTTGAAACGGTTCAATCGAGGAATATCGTTGTTTAAGTTAAGCAGGGCATACTTTTGGGTTATCAAATGTTATTATATTATGCATTAAAAAAATGGGGGGGTTATAGATGCATCCCTTGAAATGGAAAAAAATTAAAAAATTAAAAATTTGCAAATACATTGCGATTGAACATGCATTAATGGCATACTAGAACAACATAATAGAACAACATAATAGACTGCGAAAGACACTTTTTTTATAATAATTATATACACACACACACACACATATATATATATATATATATATATATATATATTAAATGCATCTTGTTTTAAATATCGAAAACAAAGGCAAAATAATGTTGTTCTATTATGTTGTTCTATTATGTATATATATGTATATGTATATATATGTATATATATATATATATATATATATATATATGTGTGTGTGTGTGTATATAATTATTATAAAAAAGTGTCTTTCGCAGTCGCAACAGCCAGCTTGCATAGAACACCCACATATATATATATATATATATATATATATATATATATATATATATATATATATATATATATATATATATATATATATATATATATATAATATATATTTATATATATATATGTATATATATAAATGTATATATATATATATATATATATAAATATATATATATATATATATATATATATATATATATATATATATATATATATATATATATATATATATATATATATATATATATATATATATATATATATATATATATATATATGATATTATGATTATGATTATGATTTGAGGTCAACTTAGAAAAGTATTTGCACCGTACATATGCAGATACATACACAATGCAGACGACTTATACAGTCACACATGTATTAGTTTGTTTATATATACGCCATTTATAGAAATAGTGTTGGAATAACTTAGTTCGACTACTGCGCAGCTGCGAGATGCAGCTTATATATACACATACAGCTCCTTTAGCGCGTGGGTCACTGCACGTAGAAATGTGGCAAATGAGATGTGGTTTCGGAATAACTTAACGCCTTTGACTAATAATACTATTGAACATCCAAACATTAACCCAATAAAAATCCAATTAGCTTAGGGCATTATGTTTACACGAATGACTGTTGGCTCGTTCTTAAAACGCACAGTTTGTTCACTAGCTGTTTCTGTCGTTCTCGAATGTAGCAGATCTATCTGAAAAGCTACCGGCGACTTTTTCATAATCATGCCTCATTCAAGGAATAAATTACGTCGTCGTGCGGGAAAAACTATTAAAACACGTAAATGAAGCTAAATCTGCAACTATTCTGATGACAAAATATACAGAACGTATAAAAGATAATTTTCGTCTTTCGTATCGTTATACATGTTAAAATAACTTGTCTATGTGACACGGTATGCTCTGTAAAATAAACAGTTATGCGTATGCATTGGAACGTTCGTACTATAAAGTTGCTAAAGAATGGTAGCTGCATATCCCTCTAAAGTTAAGCTATTTATTACTACACAGAAAAAGCACTGATATCCTTTGATGTAATTAAATAAACATAAAGTAAATATTCTGACGTTCACTATTTTATTTCTTGTTAATATAATACATCCACCAACAATGTTGCGCGCGGTTTTCCATAACAAATGTCAGCTCAAATACTTCAAGTTATACATAAGTTGGATATAATATTTATGTCGTAATTTTAGTGTTTACACAAGGCGGAACATCCTGGCAGCACTCGCAATACCAGTTACGATACACATTCGAATTAGTGAAGGTCGGGTTAACGAAGTTGTACTCTATGTACGCAACCTAGAATAAAGTTGTACTGTATGTACGCAACCTAGAATAAAGTTGTACTGTATGTACGCAACCTAGAATAAAGAGTCAATGTTCGCGCATGTCATTAATTACGTAGGACTACATGAACAAATGGGATGTAATTTTACTGTTCTAGTGTTCTAAACTTTACTACAGAAACGAGCTCAGGCTACGCGCAGGTTTATTATTAACAAAATGAGTCTGAATTATTAGGGAGATTTTAATTAAGGACACAATACATAGGCACGCGAACGAATACTTGGTAAAGATATGTTTCCTGTATCAAAATGTAGGATTTGGTACATGTCATATGATAACAGAAATTCGTTTCTAGATAAAATAAATATGCGTGTTTATCGAATAGATCACACACGTTACACACAAAATGTTGTTAGACAGATTACTCATCTACGTCCAAATTAGTGAAGATTTTAGAATAAATTTGGGAGGAAACACTCAGTTGAATGTGTTGTCTAAAATATAATCTTAAAGTATATATTATATATTTAAAGTATATAATTATATATATATTTATTATATATATATATATATATATATATAATATATATATATATATATATATATATATATATATATATATATATATATATATATATATATATATATATATATATATATATATATATATATATATATATATATATATATATATATATATATATATATATATATATATATATATATATATATATATATATATATATATATATATATATATATATATATATATATATACACACACACACACACACACACACACACACACACACACACACACACACACACACACACACACACACACACACA
>BSQZ01000013.1:2357281-2389781 GCA_033239005.1 Lamellibrachia satsuma | reverse complement strand
AACATTACAGTTTATTGACAGACTTGGGAAAACAAGAGGAAGGGCATCACATGGATTATTTTACATCATATAATGTGAACGATTTAAAAACAATTCGTTTAATATTTCTGAAATATTACTTCGTCGTTATCGTAAATTTCTGGGCCCTGTATAAACGTTGCCGTAACGGGAATAGTTGCTACAGAAGCACATGCACGTTGTAACGTTGCCGTAACGGGAATAGTTGTTACAGAAGAACATGCTCGTTGTAACGGCAGCTAGAAGCCCGACAAGAACATGTACGTTGTAACGTTGCCGTAACGGGAATAGTTGTTACAGAAGAACATGCACGTTGTAATGGCAGCTAGAAGCCCAACAAGAACATGCACATTGTAACGGCAGCTAGAAGCCCAACAAGAACATGCACGTTGTAACGGCAGCTAGAAGCCCAACAAGAACATGCACGTTGTAACGGCAGCTAGAAGCCCAACAAGAATATGCACGTTGTAAAGGCAGCTAGAAGCCCAACAAGAATATGCACGTTGTAACGGCAGCTAGAAGCTCGACAAGAATACTTTCTTGTGACGCCTCAAGCCTTCCCAATCGCCTCAATGACAAGATATTTTTCATTTTAAAAACTATATATTTCCTGTCATAAACAAAACTTTATAATATAGCCACGTGAACATTTATAATTGTTTGACATGTATTATAATATTACGTCAACGTGTATATACACGCCTTATACCGTATGCGTTATTAAATGCATGTTTCCAAAGGAATAACCTCTATAAAGTGTTATGTAATTAATTGTTTGTGTCGAAACTAAAATCCTTCATAAGTTGGCAATCGACAATTCTTTTGAAAATTGAAATTGAAATTACCTCTGGTTCATATTGTCCGGGAACATTTTCTTGGGATCTTTGGTGAATGAGAACCACTATAGTTATTTGCTTAATTATTTAGTGTCAGGGAAACACTAATACGATTTTGGCGTTGCGCACCTCCCTAACCGTGAGATGGAAAGAGACAAACAGAGGTCAACCTTAAAGGTCAAATCTCAAATCGTTTTTTTGCTGTTGTCCTTTTCATTTTGCGAAAGTTCAAACGTACCTAGTACCCTCTACGACATGCTTGCTCATTTCTGCAACTTTTATATGTAGTTTTTGTGAAATCATCAAACAAAGTATTGAATTATTTAATGCTTGATCCAGCATTTATTGAAGTGAAAATGGAAACACTGAAAACTAATTTCGTCCTTGGTGAAATTTAATAACTTTGTCATGTGATCGGCACGAAGTTGGAAGTTACGCCCGTGATCAGCCTTGACCCAATAAAATGCTTACCATTTTGGATATCTACTATTCTGAGCTTTACCAGATCTAACGACTAAAATAAATTATTTCGATGATTTGAACGAAAAATCACTTTTTTACTAAACCTAATATATATATATATATATATATATATATATATATATATATATATATATATATATATATATATATATATATATATATATATATATATATATATATATATATATATATATATATATATATATATATATATATATATATATATATATATATATATATATATATATATGATTTAAAAAACGCACTTTTAATAAACCTAATGCAGATATTATATATATATATATATATATATATATATATATATATATATATATATATATATATATATATATATATATATATATATATATATATATAGTTCAAGTTCAGCTAATTGAGTATAGCAAATGCAAATGCACTTTGAATGAATGAAATGTTCAGTGCATTTGTATTTGCCTGCCCCAGACATTTAATCTTTAAAATGCCCAATCACATGCATTTCAAATATAAAAGTAATTGTTTGAACAATATTACTATGTTATAGTGTTAGATTCTGCACCTGATATGAAGTTTTATATGCATTATTAGTATTATTTAATAAGCATCATATTGTGTACGGTTAACCATTGTATTCTATACATAATTGTTTGATTCTTATTTTTCATTAATAAAATGTACATTTACATTATCTGACCTGTGAATCCTGTTTCATTATATTACATTGATTGTGAGATTAGGTTCGTGTATAAAAAAAAAACACAAGAAATATTTACAATCTCACCAGATGAATCCCTTTAACTGACCCTTCTTGACTTCTTATTCAAAACAGCATAACAGTTATTCTCAAGAGAAGAATACCACACATTTACATGTACACAAACATTTTGTTCGGAGGAACTTGCACGACATGTGCGGAACTTGCACGATATGTGCGGAACTTGCACGATATGTGCGGAACTTGCACGATGATTACGGAAACGTTTTGTTATTATTTCAACCTTCCCAGGACTGCGGATCTTCTCGTCGCGTTTAAATTGACAAGCAAAATTGTCCAGCGTCAATTATATGAATATACATAACTTATATTGCCACTTTAATAATTATTATAATTTATGCTTGATATTGAATCAACTTATTTATGATGCCACAATCACTAAGCTTATTTTGAATGATATATTTACAATCTTGTCGTTAAACAAGAAATGCTGACAGTCTTGTTTACCTCGTTTAAATAATTCCGTTTTCGCTGCTATACCGATCTTCAAAGACATCAATAACATATTTGCGATGCATACATAATTAATAGCCATGTGATCGCGATACCTATTGGACTAGTCTCTACTTATTCTCTACTTACTTGCGACGTACATCAAAACGTGTGGTTCAAAAAACCAAAGAGAAGCCGAAACAGATAGTTTTGACGGTATTGCCAGCCTTGACATTCGACCAAGGTATAGTTTATCAGTGGCAGACTTAGCAAAACAAGTCGTAGACAAGTTGATTAGTTTGTATTTCTCAACGAAGGCGATGTTTATGAAGAATGCGCACGAACGGGGAAATGAATTCGTGCGCTGATTACGTAATAATGGCCTTATTATTTTTGTTAGGTTAACATTAAAGTTACCAATCGATAACGGGAAGAAAACAACGAAATACCTAAAAATAAATTTACTATAAATAAAATGCATTCGAAAGTTACTTAAACTGATGTTGCTAAAGCACTTAACTAATCATTGTAAAACAGATTTAGCCGATACAACTTATGACGCGATAAATGTATTGCTAAGGAATAAATCGGAATACTGAACATATGACAAGAAAGTACTTGTATTGATACCGAAATAATATTATGCCCTACTAAATTATTTGTTGATAACGAAATAGCTGCCACTAAAATGTGGCAACTACAACTTCTCAGACACGTATACTACAACTTCTCAGACACGTATACTACAACTTCTCAGACACGTATACTACAACTTCTCAGACACGTATACTACAACTTCTCAGACACGTATACTACAACTTCTCAGACACGTATACTACAACTTCTCAGACACGTATACTACAACTTCTCAGACACGTATACTACAACTTCTCAGACACGTATACTACAATGTATATTTACCTCGAAATAATTTATCGTTAAAGCTAATGCCTTTATAAAAAATGGTTGTAAATATACTTGTTTATTTAAAATCTATTCTTCTATTCATACACTTAATTTACTAATGTTCGTTAATTACTTTAATATAGTTTACATTTATAATTAATTATATAATTGTAGTGCTTTTATTTAGATATGCTCGCATATATTCGTACAGGCCCCATTTTATATTTAATGTTTAAATGTCACTAAGAACTATTACTGAATTAAATTATTTTTATTTTAAATGTTACTAAATGTAACATAATTTGTAGGTAAAACATAAAACCCACGTTCGTAACATACATGTAAGCGTAACGAAAATAGTTCAAATAAATGAATCAATTAATCGTAAAACCATTAACACAAATACTGTTTTACCTTGTAATTATTGCCATTGGTTAGCTAATTCTACGTCAATTTTAAACATTATTCGTTGTGGAGAAATAATAGCAATCTTTGTAGCAACGCAGTTATAATGGTTATATAACATATATTAAACATTTGATCAAGTGTCGGAGGAAGCAGAACTCGTTTCTTGCATTTCTGGCAACATCGACGACTTGTGTCAAGATCATAGATAAATGCAACGTACAAATTATTTATTGGATTATATATTTACCATGGAACGAATAAAAATTTCTAGTTAGATACATAACAATTTTATAGTATTTAGATATAATTTTCGATGATCAAAAGATAAATATATTAAGAAAATTAAACCTGCTGAAATGGGGCAATTCTTCGTTAAAACGAATAATATATTGACAACTAATTTGTAATTCAAAACAAACTCACACGTATTATACACACATACATGCATTTAATGATACTGTTGTGTTATTAATGATTTTTAATTAGAGAATTCTGTTATTTCGTTGAAATAAGTTATATTATGTTTGTAACACTGCTATACGAAAGCTTGATGTAAATGGTTTCCTATATACGAGATGTCATAGATACAACATTGTCAAATTCAGATAAGGATTTATATTGATATTTATTAATATCTAGTGCTTGTTATAGGCCCCCATATTTATAGTGATATTTATTAATAATAACTATGTGCTGCTTGTTATAGCCCCTATTAACATGCAGCTAAGAAAATCAGTCGAAATGCAAAAATTCGGTTGAACACGTATTGCAGGTTTTTATATGAAAACAACAAAACATAATAAACATAATAAATATAATAAACATAATAAACATAATAAACATAATAAACATGATTGTGCAATTAACGTAATAAATGTGTGGTAATTTCCAGTGTATTGTTCAAGCACGTATTATACGATTATAATTAATACTGTCGTAAGGTGCACCTGCAGGATTTAACGAATTAAAAAACTTAACGATTATTCCAAATAATATTTTTTTTATTAATTATTTGCAACTGCATCAAGCAAATCTTACACATATTCCATGCATGCTTTCATCACAGTTCAACATTAATAATTATATTACATAGTTGCAGACCTCTTAATATATATGTTCCGTTTAAATAATTTAACTACACCTGTAAAATATATAAAGTACAATTCTGCACATTAGCTTTTGTAAGATAAATACATATATAATATATTCTTGTTTTTTCACGGATGTTAACAAAATCAAATAGTTATTTAAAGGTTTAAATGTGCGTTATAGAGCACGCTTATATACACGGAGGGTGTGTTATAGAGCACGCTTATACACACGGAGGGTGTGTTATCTGCATGTCGTTTTGTAACTATTATTTATGTTATTAGAAATTAACGAGATATGGATAAAGAATGCTATATATTGGTTTGGTGTTTGGATATGGACGTTCCCAATGTTGCCATAAACAGAAATATATAATGCGCCCTGTTTAATGCTTAGTCAAGGAACTGCTGGGCCCTACTGGGCCCTACTGGGCCCTGCTGGGCCCTACTGCGCCCTATTCGTATGGCTAATTGTACGTAATATTTTATTTTGTCATGATTACTTTGTCGTTCTTTGGTTCGTTGGTTCTTTCTTTCGTTCGTTCGTTCGTTCGATTTTTCGTTCGTTTGTTCGTTCGTTCGTTTTCATTAGGGCCTACGTTAATTTGTTATAAACTCATTCATGTTTATTCTTTCGTTGGTTCATTATTATTTTTGTTGGTTCTTTACTATTTTCTTTGAATCTTTAATATTTTCGTTCTTTCTTTTGTTCGTTCGTTCGTTCACCTACGCACACTAACACAACACTACATTGAGCGCAGTATGGAAATAAAATTCGTTTCACTGATAGAATCGTAAGAAATATGTTGGTTAGTCTGCAGCAGATTAAAACAATCGTAGAAAGTACCATTATTGGGCTTAAAACTGCATCCTCAACTGATTTAGCATGTCCCTATATCTGGTTCGTTGATGTCCAAATATGTAGTGTGTGAATAGTTTGAGTAACATCCGCAGTCGGTTTAATAAAAGATGCGTTTTTTTTCACATCATCGAAAGAATTGACTCTAATCGTTAGACACGGTAAGGCTCAAAATTGTGGATATCCAAACCGGTAAACCCTTTATGAGGTCAAGGCTGATCATGGGCGTAATTTCCATCTTCTCGCCGATCACACGACAAAGTTATGAAATTTCATCAAAGGCAAAATTCGTGAGTTTTCAGCGTTTCTATTTTCATTTCAATAAATTCTGGATCATGCATTAGATAATTGAATAATTTCACAAAAACTACGTACAAACGTTGCACAATCGAGCTAGCATGTCGTAGTGGATGCTAGGTAGGTTTGAATTTTCGCGAAATGAATTTGAAATGAGACCTGCAAAAATCAAATTGAGGAGGGAGCTTTAACACGGGATTTTGGTTATAATTAAATTCCAAACGTATAATAATATAATAATATAATAATAATAATAATAACGTTATATTATTTATTTCGTTGGAAATTATTCACCTGTTCCGTGCAGACAGCGATTCTACAACACATTCATGTTAATATATCGGGTGTTTGTGCGTATTAGGCCTATATACTGCATGCATGCATATGATACGAAGCTGCAATTAACGAAGCTGAAGCGGCAGTATTTGAATTGTATGTTTCCTCCTTTGTCATGGATATATGATCAAGGATTAATAATCAGAAGATCAAATAATCGGTAGAAAGTTAGAACAGGGTAGAATATATGGATTACACGTATATATAATATTTCATACAATTACTTCAAAATGGTCGGATAAATGATTATTTTTGGTACACGTATTAACAATTTTCTAGATATATTGAGTATTGAATAGTTGTTTGTAATACTTTAATAAGTTAATTTACTTCGTGTTAAGGTGAAAAGTTTTTATATTATGCGCATTCCCAATAGTACATTAGTGTTGTGATCCACAGGGAGATATTTTGTGGCTTAAACATAAACATACATAACATAATAATAATGTTGTTATACCCTTTTTAAAATTTTAAAAATAATTTCGTATTTACCTTAATGACATTTGTAATTTCGCTAAAGGAATACATTATCAAAAATAAGCGTATGATTACAACTAAAAGCGCTATCAACTTCGTGACCAAAGCTGATTAAAGAATGAGATGATTAAAACTGATTAATGTGCTGGTAATAATAAGAGTAATTATGTAAATGAACCATCTATCGCTAGTCATCGGAGTCACCTGCTATAATTTGGTAGACAGGTGTTTACACTGATCTGATTACACAAGAAAACGATATTTCAATAATTGAATAGTTCCAACGTAACGCATCACTCGAAGAACCCTCGTTGTGACACCTACCTCAAGGGAGAAATAATAATTTTCCCTTCCACTTAAAAAAATCGTCTTCTCATTGGTATCTCTGACAGTATTATCCATCGTTCCTCCTATTTATCATTGCCAAGTGAAGGGCAATTAAATAGATGACGTCATAATTGCACAAAGGGAATCCAATTCGCTTTGTGTGCGAATATAGAAGGAGCTGGGATATAACACATCAAAAGACGGATAATTTAAATAAATGCAGTTCTGTTTATGCTTTTGGTGATATGGCGCCATATAAGCGTCACTTGAGCTTAAACGCGGTCGAGCGATTGCAGTTGTCCAGCAATATAATGACTTTTTTTGTTAGTTGGATGATGAATGGATGTCTACTACTGGACGAAGTATTACTAATAAGCCTTCACAACTCTTTCGAATCGACAAAAACATTCCTCCAAGCTCTCACTGCAACGGACATTTTGATGTCACAAAGAAAATTGGTAAATGTACACAGACACACGTATATTCGGACACGTTAAATTACACATGTTAGCTTTATTCTACAACATGCATAGTCACCACCTTATGATTGTAGAACAGGACACGAACACTGAATAGATAAAGCTACACTATGCCATAGAATCATGAATAGATAAAGCTACACTATGCCATAGAATCATGAATAGATAAAGCTACACTATGCCATAGAATAATGAATAGATAAAGCTACACTATGCCATAGAATCATGAATAGATAAAGCTACACTATGCCATAGAATCATGAATAGATAAAGCTACACTATGCCATAGAATCATGAATAGATTAAGCTACACTATGCCATAGAATCATGAATAGATAAAGCTACACTATGCCATAGAATCATGAACCGGAACTTCAAAGCAGGGAAATAGTTTCAATAGTTTCAAACACATTTAAATAAAACTACCCAACCGTCTAAATGCTTAGATTGTAAAATACAATTAAAATGTATTTTTTAATAAGTGTTACGTGTCTACATTTTAATCTCCACTTGTGACATGATTATTTATTGTACCGTGAGCGTGTTATTGTACTAGAAAAAGAATAAAATGCAAAAGTATTTTGTGTAAATAAGCAATTGAAACACCCGTCAGCACACTTAACCAGTAGACGGCGTTAGTTGGACATTGGTAATTGGAAAATAAGCTCATTAGATACGTGTTCATGCCGTTCATAATGTTCATGAGATTTTTTTTAAACAGAGAAACATGCAGTGTATTGATGTAATAATATGACAATGTAATAATGAAGAGATTTAGTATCCGTGTTACTGCATTTATATTCGATAGTATCGTGTGCATTAATCGTGAGTAGAAAAACGAAACAAAATTCCCAAGCGTTAAACTAAACTAAACTGAGCTGTGGCTTTCGCCGCTTTCCAAAACACGTTTCATTGTCCGATAAAGACATGTTGAATGTAACACGGCTAAGGCTGACTACGATTCGACAAGATCCAAAACAAAACGCTCCATATGGACATAGGCAATTAATTGACAAGTTAAGACAACTAACTGTCGTCACGAGATTGCAATAATTTCTCAATTAAGTTTCTGAACATTAATTTTGTTCTAAGACATTAACTGCGAACACTTGCATAACCGCCAGATAATGTGTTCCAAACCTGTATCGTCCTCTGTATACTTTCTTGTGTCCGATTTAAACATTCCTTTACTTCGTGTTCTCTACATAAACAAGAAACTAATTCCCATCAGAATGCCGTTGTTTCTCATAACGTTCAGTATCAATATGAAAGAGGTTGAACGAAAGTTACACCTGCCATTCTTGCCGGAACAGTTGCGTTGTCTCTCTGAAGCTTTCCGAGAGTTTCGTTCGCCAAGTGGATGTCGCTCAGTTGGCATTAATTACGTCATAATTATTTTTAAAAGTGTTATTAAGCAATATTCCCATGCAAGATTAATCTGGGTTCTCAGATGGCTCGGTAATTTTTCTTGTTATAAACTCAAGTAACAAATAAAGTCTTGCTGAGAAATCGGATATAAAATTCGACAGTCTGCGACAAGACAAAATAGTTCTGTCGAATATCATATATATATATATATATATATATATATATATATATATATATATATATATATATATATATATATATATATATATATATATATATATATATACACACACACACACACACACACACACACACACACACACACACACACACACACACACACACACACACACACACACACATAATACACACACACACACACATACACACACACATACACACACATACATATATATATATATATATATATATATATATATATATATATATGTATATATGTATATATATATATATATATATATATATATATATATATATATATATATATATATATATATATATATATATATATATATATATATATATATATATATATATATATATATATATATATATATATATATATATATGCACCATTGACGATGATAATAACACAAAATGTAGACACTGATGACACAACTATATTTAGCTATACTTAACCTGAACTCCCAAATCAGTTAATCTCACACTTGTCGCAATCAGCAAATGTATTGTTGATTTTTGCATACGTATCTTTCCGCAAGAAGAGTTGATCAAAGCTGCCATGGCCTTCAGCGGGTCAATCCGATCAGATGTGAGAAAGTTCTGGAAGGTCCTGAGAAGAGTCGTCCAAAAGAGAATTGTGCCAATCATGACGTTGATCCGTATAAACCTCGCAAACTGGGCAAGTTGGGCCCGTCCGACGTATGCATAAATACAAGATAAGGAAACACCAACACACGTTGGTCGTGGCTTAGTAAACAACCCTGGATGGAATGCACGAACATTCCTGAGTACATAGTTTATTGTACGGCATGCCATGTGAACACAGTTTAATGTTAGGACGTACTTTATAATACGGCATGTCGTGTGAACACAGTTTAATGTTAGGACGTACTTTATAATACGGCATGTCGTGTGAACACAGTTTAATGTTAGGACGTACTTTATAATACGGCATGTCGTGTGAACATAGTTTAATGTTAGGACGTACTTTATTGTACGGCATGCCATGTGAACATAGTTTAATGTTAGGACGTCCTTTATACGGCATGCCATATGAACACAATTTAATGTTAGAACGTACTTTAAAATACGGCATGTCGTGTGAACACAGTTTAATGTTAGAACGTACTTTATAGTACGGCATGCCATGTGAACACAGTTTAATGTTAGGACGTACTTTATAGTACGGCATGCCATGTGAACACAGTTTAATGTTAGGACGTACTTTATAGTACGGCATGCCATGTGAACACAGTTTAATGTTAGAACGTACTTTATAGCGTCACACAGAGAAAGTGAGAGGGACAACATTAACATAAAGATTGGGGGAATATCGAGCAAGCATTTCAGTGCAACAATGTTTCGTATATGTTCATGTATATTTAAGTATAAAATAAGAACGGTTGCCTAAATAAATGGCACAGGCAACAAACATTTATGAAAATAAAATATTTACAACTGTTGGCATGCATACTATTGTTTTGGTCACCAATACAAATCTGAAACTGATTATAATACGAAGAAATGCAATATACATCCACAATAATATACATCCCCAAACGAAAACGGTGTATATAACTGGCTATTTAAAATTACACGCGGTTACTCTGCGAAAAATACACGGAAATTTCGGTTGTTATCGCAAGCGGCAGTGAACATGAGAACTATAGCACATAGCAGCGGGACAAGGAGCGAGCGACACCTCCAACACACTAGGACACCTCTAACACTCTAGGACACCTGTAACACTCACCGTGAAATGTTAGTAGAATTGCTGAGGTTCATAGGCTCGACACAATAAAGCAAACCCGGAAGTAGCTCTCGCTACATCCGTAATATAGGCGAACACAGGGGGAAGGTTTGAGGGGAATCTTGCAGCAACAGGACACAGTTAGGTTAATGCCTCTAGCCAGCCCTGAGTACACGCAACCTTTACGAATGCTTTCTGTGTCGCACACTAAGATGTGGCAACTAAATTTATCCCCTTCTCTAAAAATAAGATACAAAAGACACGTCGTGCAGACCCTAGTAGTATTGTGATAGTTATTCTATTTTCAACGAACTCAAATGGTATATTGCAAATTAATCGTTTGTTGCCTAATCATTTCTTTCAAACGTAACATCAATCATCATGAACCCGCGCATACATTGGTCATTTGGAAACCTGTATCAGGCGTGTAAAAAAATGCATGTTGACGCATTTTAATGCAAACATTTGCATTTATTCAAATGCAAATGTCATTTTCTGGATCACATTAAAAAGCAAATACAAATGTCATGGTTATGCATGCGCAAATGCATTTGAATTTCTTTCAAATGTTTAATTTCATATTAAATATGTGTTATATTTGGAACAAAGACTAAAATGCACACCAACACATTATTAATTTATCACAGTGGCAAAGTTGCGTATACTAACATAAACATTATAAATTGTAATACAACTATATACAATGGGACCTTGTATAACACAGTTTGAAAGAACTGGTGGTGAAAAAGTGCATTTACAAGTCAAACAATGAAATTGTAGACTTTAGCAATAATTAATAAGAATCAAACAACTGTGCGCAACACACAACATAAGGCTAATTAAACAAATGTGCGTAACACACAACATGAGGCTAATTAAACAAATGTGCGTAACACACAACATGAGGCTAATTAAACAACTGTGCGTAACACACAACATGAGGCTAATTAAACAACTGTGCGTAACACACAACATGAGGCTAATTAAACAATAATACAAAACCTTGGCGCAACACATTTCAAGCATAATTTTACGGGGCCCACGGGCGGGGCATTTAAAATGTGGGCCCAACACAAAGGGCAATCCGATTCAAGTACGTTTTGAGATAAACACATGGTTTGAGCAAGCACTATACTGTAGGTGACTGTGTCTAATTTAAATCACATTTACCCTAGTTACTGTTGCTATGGATACGACGCGTAAAAGTTGTCCAAAATTATTTGTTTTTGATATAATTTGAGTGAAGTCTGAGGTACACGTATTTATTCTCATCTGGTGCACTGCGTAGGAAACATATTTGATTTATGACAATTGCGTTTATAATTTCCATAACCTAGTGACGCTACATTTAATCGTACCTACAACTGGTCGGGGATAAAATGAATTAAACGATGACATAAATAAAGTGTCAGTAAAATAAGGCCACGATGTGGTCTGTCTCTTCGTATAAAACAAGTCTATGTCGCGAAGCAAATCAACAAATTATGCTCATTCTCCTATCTACGTGTCCCCACTCAGAATCTCTGTTTAAGCTGAGCTGTGACCCATAAACATCAGGCCTGACAACGCAGATGTTATCGTAGATGACAACGGTGATGTAGCTAGAACGGAGGACATCTCTGAGAACGGTCTCAGTGACGATACAGTGGCGCCACATAGCAGCGACATTCGTGTTAGCGCTGTATGTAGAGAAGTTAATTTCAACAATACTTTGCAGAGAAATATATAACTTGACAATAAACGCAGCAAACAACAACAACGACAATACGACTGCTAGGATCAGGCTGAATTATTCCAGTTAAAATGTCATTGGCAGTAAACTGTCGTTGTGAAGCACGAACTTAATTTAACACGATTTAACCAGATTTAACAGGATTGCCATTCAAATTGGTTTATCGAAAGTCCAACGATTATTTATCTGTGTGCCACCCACCGTTCTGAGATAGTTGTCGATTTTGTTTTTAAATATATTCACGTTGTTAGCATTAACGCAGTCAGTATAATTTTTCTATCTTCCTTAAGGGATAAACATAAAACTGTTTCTATAAATATTTTCATGGGCATTCCACATTTTAACAACTTCGATTTGATCACGTCCTATTCTAAATCTGTAATATTATCTTATACACCCTGTACGCCATCATACGCCCCTGTACACCATTATACACCCCTGTACACCACGACACACACCCTCTACACCACTATACACCCCTGTGCACCACTATACACCCTGTACACCATTATACACCATGTACACCATTATACACCCTGTACAACACTATACACTCTTGTACATCACTATACACCCCTGTGCACCACAATACACCCCTGTACACCATTATACATCCACTGTACACCATTATGCATCCACTGTACACCATTATACATCCACTGTACACCATTATACATCCACTGTACACCATTATACATCCACTGTACACCATTATACATCAACTATACACCATTATACATCCACTGTACACCTTTATACATCCACTGTACGCCATTATACATCCACTGTACACCATTATACATCCACTGTACACCATTATACATCCACTGTACACCATTATACATCCACTGTACACCATTATACATCAACTATACACCATTATACATCCACTGTACGCCATTGTGGTTATTCTTTTTTATCCGCCATTCATCTTTAGCGGATTGATTTCTTTATGTGAGAAAACATTATTGAGGTATACATAGTTGCAATACAAAATATACAGTTAGTTTTAAAATATTAAACGTTTCCATGTTAAACTACTTTCAATAACGTGATATTAATAATAAAAAATGGAGTTTATTCGTATAAGAATACTTTGCGTGATTCGTGATGTTGAACCCAGCCAGCGCTCTGATAACGTTACACGCGTCACTGTCCCTTCACTGCACGTGGCTGACTACTGAACAGGTCTAACGTCTTTATTTGTGTACTTCTTCAATGTTAGAAATCATGAAGACAAAACGTGAAACGTGAATACCCCATGTGAAGTGACATATATATTTTGTTTCTCCACCGCGAGTTGTCTGCAGGGTCTGAGCTGTGGGGTGTGAGCTGTGGGGTGCTGTCTCTAGATGCGGTCTATTGTTCAGGGTTACTAATGTACACTTATGATCGTGGTACGTTAATTGACTAGGCATATTCATTCGTAATACTAATTCGTCACGATCATATGGTGTGCCTTCGCTGAATCTATCTTGCAGTAGTGTCAACTTTCTATTTTAATAGTCAACCCCGACGTTCCTCGGGTAATTGATCGAAATGTCGGTACATCTGGTAAACACCTGGTGACGATGCCGCCTTCAACCAACTATAATAGTGCCTTGTTAACTCATCAACCACTGCCTAATCATTTGTTTCAAACGTCACATTTAATTTAGACACCTGGACACCTGAGCACGCATTTTATTCATTTCTAATGCGCTGAATTATACCCTACGTTATCGCACTGCGTCAACGGCGACTGCGGCAACCCGCTGTTGACGTGCCGGTTGGCAGAGTAGATACGACAGGGCGACCAGGTTGTCGAGGCGAGAAGCGATTACTCCCATCTGCGGTCATCAGGCGTCCATCCCGGTCGCCGCCTCCCGGTCGCTAGCCGTTAGCCATTATTATTGAACTCAGAGTCGTCAATCCTCCCGCATAATGATATTACTTGTATTTGTTGTCATTCATTTAACCATGGACACATACAATGGAAATCTCTAGAGAGTACAGGGGGTGATGACCAACAATTTTTATTTTTAATTCAGGAGAGCTTCCTTACTCAGCACGTGCGAGAACCAACCAGGGGAGAAAATGTATTAGATATAGTTTTATCATCACAAAAAGAATTAGTGGACACTGTAAAAATACATGAACCATTGGGTAACAGTGACCACAATCAAATACATTTTGACATCAATGTGAAATCAGAAAGTAAAAATAAAAAACGTATAGGAGAAACTTCCACAAAGGTAATTATAAAGATATGAGAAAATACTTAGCAAAGCTAAATTAGAATAACATGCTGATGAATAAGACCGCAATTGAATTTTGGAATATTATAAAATATGAAATTGAGAGTATCATCGATAAATTTGTTCCCTTGAAAAAACAAGGAAAACGGTCTAGAAAGAAACACTTGTCAAAAGAAGCTATTAGAAAAATAGTGTTTAAGCAAACTATGTGGAGGGTTTATAGGCGTACCAAAAAGGATGAAGACTATGCAAATTACAAAGAGGCACTTAACCTAGCTACAACTGAAATTAGAAAATCTAAAAGAACCTTTGAAAAAAATTGGCAGGTAATATAAAAAATGACAGCAAGAGTTTCTATGCTTATGTAAGGAGTAAACTGAACGTTCGAGATAAGGTCGAACCACTGGAAAACAACAGGGGAAACATAATTTCAGAGGGGTTTCAAATGGCAGAGGTCCTGAATGAGTATTTCAGCTCAGTATTTACCACAGAAGATATCAGCTCACTTCCAGTTCCATTTACTAAATTTGAGGGAAATAAATCAGAACATTTAGGGCAGTTATTTGTAACTCCTGAAATGATAGATTTCAAACTGGAAATCGGTTTTGAGTGGGGTACCACAGGATCAGTATTAGGCCCTATACTGTTTTTAATATATATAAATGATCTAGAAGATGACATATCTAGCAAAGTACTCAAATTTGCAGATGACACAAAAGTATTCAGAAAGGTTACAAATGATACAGATAAACAAAGTTTACAGGATGATCTAGATAAATTAGTTAAATGGTCAGAAAAATGGCAAATGTTATTCAATTTTGGGAAGTGCAAATGTACACATAGGGCATGGAAACATGGACGAAGAATATAAAAAGGGGGATGCTGTACTAGGTAGAACCACACAAGAAAAGGACTTAGGAGTAACATTTAGTGCTGACATGAAAGTTTCAGAGCAATGTGGGATTGCTGCTTCAAAAGGAAATCAAATTCTAGGGCTAATTAGGAGAACTATATCATGTATAAGGAGAAACAGCTAATTGTACCCCTGTACAAAGCAATAGTTAGACCACATTTGGAATATTGTATTCAAGCATGGAGGCAGAGCAGCATTAGTTAAGGAGCAGTGTAGGTTGGACATGAGAAAGTACTCTTTCTCACAAAGGGTGATAAATGAATGGAACAAACTCCCAAATGATTGTGTTAATGCTAGTAGTGTGAATATGTTTAAAAATAGAATTGACAGATATTTGATAAGGGTGGGCTACACATAGATGAGAAAATTGTTGGACTCTCGATAAGCCAGTGGCTTCCTTGTCCACTTTGCCATCTGGAACTTGTTGTTTGGGATGGCAATCTTATTAAATCTTGTTAAATCTTCATACATAAATTATGTATTATTTTATCGATACTTGCCCTGGATATTTACAGCAACGTAGACTATGAAGCGGGTTTTTTACACATGAATGGCAACGCATTTTGATGTTTCAACTTTTTCAAATGAAAATGTGAACTCAAATAAAATTTTCAAGCATCGCCTTCAAATGCAAATCCAAAAATTAAATGTATAGAAGTCGCATGCAAATGCAAGTGGAAATGATTTGGTTATGCATTTGTAAATATACTTAGACACTTCGAACAAAACGCTTCACTAATTTATCAAAATAGCAAAGTTATATGTACTGACATAAACATTATAAATTGTAATGCAACTATACATACACTGGGCATTGTTTACTACAGAAATAACTGTTTGTGGAAGTGGATTCACTTGTCACACAATGATTCCACTACCGAGCATATTTTAAAGGTCGTACACGAATCCACAATCAAATAAGGATTCAGCTAATTACACATAACGCTTTTTCAAAGTATGACAAAGAGCATGTTGTAAAACTAGATGCAAATGTAGATTTTATAAATGATTAATACGAATACAACAACTATGCATAGTACATATAGCACACCGCACGAGGCTTGTTAAGTACATATAGCACACCGCACGAGGCTTGTTAAGCAATAATATACAAATGTAGGCCTATATCAAGTGCAGAATCTAATATTAATAATTATTCAAATAATAACGCCTGCATTTGAAATACATTTGACTGGACATTTGAAAAATCAACTGATTGCGGTCGCATGCAAATGCAAATGAACCGAAAATGTCACGGTTGCATTAGCATTTATATTTGTTAATAAGCCTGAAATAGACTATCACGCAAGCAAGCAAACACACAAGCGTATAGTCGTATAGTCGTATAGTCGTATGCGTTTAAACAGCGCAACAATTATATTTATACACCTTGATTTTTAAACCAATTAATTTACTGATTCGAATAATTTATAATTATCTGTATCTTCGAAATACTAAAACAGGCGTGCCGTGACAGAAGCGAGTAATCGTTACGACACGGAATGTAAACTCGGATAATGTCCGAGCCTGTCAGCTCTCGCCAGTGAAGCGGAGAATAGTGAGGTATTGGGACACGCGCCTGCTGTTTAAACGGATCTTCCCGATTCCTTTCAGCGTTCCTAGCGAGTTACCTAAGGACAGTCCGTCTAATATAGGCATCAGTTATCGCTTCTCTTATTGACACAGCCGCGCGTTCGCGTTTTCTTCCGATCTATTTCTGTTTCCTATCGCGCCGTATTATTTCACTTGTCACGTCAGTGATTCTCAGCATGTGCGCAAAATGATTTCTGCTTCGCGAGTTCCACTGCTGTGAAAATATCGCTATTGATCCGGTGTTTTGTCTCTCGGCGGAGACGGCCGGCTGTTGAGTCGATAGGTCATTCGGTCGTCACCATCGCCCAAGGTCAGCAGCAAAAATAGTTCGAAAGAAAATAGTGCAGCCGACCAGCCCACCAGCTATACCCGTTCACGAAATACAGTTGTTAGCTAATGTTCTATAACGTACAACGCGTAATATCATATAACGTACAACGCGTATGATCATAAATTCAACGAATTCATATTTATTAATAAGACGGTTTCACAACGGTAACACGTATTTTACTTCATGTGCCAATTTACTGCATCATACGGAAAGAAAGATAACGTCAAACGTTCTGGCGCGATTGTGTGATTTCAACAGGGACTGTAGCTGGTTGCCAGCGGGATTGTCTAGACAGACTTCTTACAAAGAATGAGTTTATGTTCGCGAACAGCAACAAACCGAAGCGGGAATCGTTCCAGACGGGAACGGCTATTGTTAGCCTCCCTTGATTGATGCGAGAACTTGACGAGCTGATATTTCCGTCGGCGTCAGACATAAACCTATCCTTGGTGTCATGGCTGCCGATGGGGGGTGGGGGTGGCAGGGGCAGGAGTCGAGTCAACAACGACACCAGAATGAAGCGCTAACTATCGATTCACTAACTTAGCAATCCGTGCTGCATCCATATCAGTAACACGTTCCCAACATAATTATACATACCAACTGGAAGTCAAAGCAAATTCTCTTTCAAAAATATTATTTCGGTTGGGCATGGTGTCGCGTTTTATCCTATCAAGTATTCTCAAATGTATTACGTGTTCAAAAAAGAGCCACAAACTCAAAGTGGTGCATTGAAATAAATAAATATCGGAGTAAGGTGATTCTATGTATATCACTCTGGGTGAGAGGACGATATTTGCCCGTTCGTGTTAAATAAGCTAATACTGTTTGTTAATTTATTTACCTTAAACAATATTTTCGTTTTTGAACCAAATATAAACGGACAGATCGGTCGTTTGGTTGCAATGCGGTTAGGGTGATCCGCTTAGAAACATCCTTATAATGGTGCTCGAAATAACGCTCGCAGTGTTAATAAGTGGTATTATTGTGATGTTAGAGGAAACATCTACACCATTTCAACCGTTCGTGTTCTGACATAGTACACGCTTAGTTAAATGTATACATTTTATGTTCACATTACTACTGGTGTACGACACCAATTTATTGCAGTTGCAAATTGGCATTGCTTGTATAAAAACATTATCATTATTCCCATGTTAATGTTGAAATAAATAATATTAATTTCAACAAACTTTTGTCAACAGGTATCAGCATTGAAGATAACCTTAGCCCTATCGTGTGGTTTATACATTAAACATCTTAAAACTCGCTAGAAAATGACAGTAGTACTTTATGAATATGAACATCTAAATCGACTTAAGCATTGATAGCAATTGAGGACTGACTTGCGAACACAGCGCGTGAAGTGTCGCCGCCATATAAACACTTGCCACTCTTGCCAGCCATTGCCACTCTTGCCAGCCATTACCACTCTTGAAATGACTTGATACAAACTACCGGATAACACAATTACAGCTTCAATACTGGCAGAGGCTAAACAAAATAAAAGCTTTCAATACAGCAACAATATACATACACCTGTATGTCGTAGATCTCTAAGTTATATACATACACCTGTATGTCGTAGATCTCTAAGTTATATACATACACCTGTATGTCGTAGATCTCTAAGTTATATACATACACCTGTATGTCGTAGATCTCTAAGTTATATACATACACCTGTATGTCGTAGATCTCTAAGTTATATACATACACCTGTATGTCATAGATCTCTAAGTTATATACATACACCTGTATGTCGTAGATCTCTAAGTTATATACATACATCTGCATGTCATAGATTTCTAAGTTATATACATACACCTGTATGCTATCTAAGTTATATACATACACCTGTATGTTATCTAAGTTATATACATACACCTGTATGTCATAGATCTCTACGTTATATACATACACCTGTATGTCATATATTTCTAAGTTGTACGCATACACCTGTATGTCATAGATTCCTAAGTTATATACATACACCTGTATGTTATCTAAGTTATATACATACACCTGTATGTCATAGATCTCTAAGTTATATACATGCACCTGTATGTTGTCTAAGTTATATACATACACCTATATGTCATAGATCTTATATTGTAACAAATTCAAGAATGATGAGTATTTTAAAGAACTTATGTTGCACGTATATTCATAAATGGTCTGTATAGTGCTTAGGAGTTCTTAAAAATTAGTCACTGTGTGATCAAATTAAATGTGTCAATAATTCAAATTTCAACAGAGAAAACATGACGCTTGACAACGACTGTGATAACAAGGGGAGATCCGATAACGACTGTGATAACAAGGGGAGATCCGACAAGGACGTATTTTCTAAAACATAGTATCTTTGTTGCAAGGTATTTGATAATAACTTCCGTTGTGCGAATTTTCTTTCACAAAATGTTGCACAATTAAATTAAAAACGGCGCACTATATAAAGGATATTGAAATAAATACACGCGGACTTCCAATGTTCGATTGTTTTCATTCAAAAAAGTTCGGTCAAGCGACACGACGACTTTGTTGTAGGTTGGCAGGCGGAAGGGGCCAGTTAAGTTAAACACAAATGCTGGGAACTATATCATCCCCTCTATATATATATATATATATATATATATATATATATATATATATATATATATATATATATGTATACACACACATAATATATTATATATATATATATACACACACACATATATATGTATATATATATACACACATTATATATATATATATATATATATATATATATATATATATATGTATATATATATATATATATATACACATATATATGTATATATATATATATATATATATATATATATATATATATATATATATATGTTATATATATATATATATATATATATATATATATATATATATATATATATATATATATATATATATATATATATATATATATATATATATATATATGTGTGTGTGTGTGTGTGTGTGTGTACATATATAGACAAAACAGAAAACGTCTTAATGTTGCAATTACTAAATATGTCGGTGAATTATAATTACATTTCGCTGGTTCGTGTATGGTTGACACATCAACTATTTTGCTAGTGATGGTTGGCAAAGTGACTTTTTAAACTTTATAGTAGGTTATGGCTAATCCCAAACGTACTAATCTGGAGAAGTTGTTGTGTTGTTCGTTGGTGCTGATAATTAGCTAATATACACATTACCATAGTAAAGAAGTTTAAAAGATTAACGTATAACAACCCACATTGTTTAACTCAGTAAAATATGCACACAAACGAACAGTCGTTTTCAAAACTGGCTTAATTTCCGCTACCAAAAAGTCAAGAGTGTATTTAAACATAACATGAATATTTTGTTTCCCAGAAAAATAACGCGCACGCTTTGGAAACGAGTAAAATGGATGTTGCGTGCATAATTTAAATTTAGCGCATTATTTGGTTTTCTTAATGCCTCACTGGATCAGGAAACGGACCATTCTTTTACATAACAACGATGTTAAATGTTTATTTTATTCTTGCATTTATTAATATTTGATAACAATAAATATTCAGAAATGTGTAAATAGCTTTGATGGGACATACAGTGAAGAATTATTGCTGCAGCAGTTTTGCATAACGAAATCTACGTTCGTAGTGTTGTGTTACAACTGGGCTGTCAGGTTTTCATATATATAAATATATATATATATATATATATATATATACATATTCTTATTCTAAGCCGTAAAGATGATTGTAGGTGTCCGAAGCGTTCGAAACCCCATTTCACTTTCACACATTGAGTGGGTAGCTCACTACCGAAATATCTCAACGAAGTCCTCTACATAAAGCTTGTGTGAAGTGAGCGAAACCAACTTTAACTTTCACACATTGAGTGGGTAGCTCACTACCGAAAGATCTCAATGAAGTCCTCTACATAAAGCTTGTGTGAAGTGAGCGAAACCAACTTCAACTTTCACACATTGAGTGGGTAGCTCACTACCGAAAGATCTCAATGAAGTCCTCTACATAAAGCTTGTGTGAAGTGAGCGAAACCAACTTCAACTTTCACACATTGAGTGGGTAGCTCACTACCGAAAGATCTCAATGAAGTCCTCTACATAAAGCTTGTGTGAAGTGAGCGAAACCAACTTTAACTTTCACACATTGAGTGGAAAGCTAACTGCCCAGATGTATGTGAATGCTATTGCGAGTTAATCAGAATCCAATTTAATTTTCACACGTTTAGTAGAAAGTCAGTTGTCCTGGCGTTTAACTGAATGGCAGTCGTGGCATGTCTAGTTAATAATGGTTTGACACTTTGAGCTGGTCACACCAGCGGGCATCAGTGACAAGTTGACACTTAATGACACGTGATACATGGCTGCGAACGTTGATTTCATCGATGTAATAACATCGTCATAACTATTCAGAATAGTAACGCTGTGTCCTCTAACACACTCTTGATATTCTGAATAGCAACACCGTGTCCTCTAACACACTCTTGATATTCTGAATAGCAGCACTGTGTCCTCTAACACACTCTTGATATTCCGAATAGCAGCACCGTGTCCTCTAACACACTCTTGATATTCCGAATAGCAGCACCGTGTCCTCTAACACACTCTTGATATTCCGAATAGCAACAGTGTGTCCTCTAACACATTCTTGATATTCTGAATAGCAACACTGTGTCCTCTAACACATTCTTGATATTCCGAATAGCAACACTGTGTCCTCTAACACACTCTTGATATTCCGAATAGCAACACTGTGTCCTCTAACACATTCTTGATATTCCGAATAGCAACACTGTGTCCTCTAACACATTCTTGATATTCCGAATAGCAACACTGTGTCCTCTAACACACTCTTGATATTCCGAATAGCAACACTGTGTCCTCTAACACACTCTTGATATTCCGAATAGCAACACTGTGTCCTCTAACACACTCTTGATATTCCGAATAGCTATGTGTATCACAAGTCCAAAGAGTTGTCAACTGGTATAAAGTTGACATTTAGGATGAGGAGGAAAAGTGCTAAGGCATTTCTTATCATCAGCGATGAAGAAATTGTTGTCTACGTTGTAAATGACCACAACCATCAACCTACCCCTAGTGACGAACACGAACCTACTCCTAGTGACGAACACGAACCTACCCCTAGTGACGAACACGAACCTACCCCTAGTGACGAACCTACCCCTAGTGACGAACACGAACCTACCTCTAGTGACAAACACGAACATACCCCTAGTGACGAACACGAACCTACCCCTAGTGACGAACACGAACCTACCCCTAGTGACGAACACGAACCTACCCCTAGTGACGAACACGAACCTACCCCTAGTGACGAACACGAACCTACCCCTAGTGACGAACACGAACCTACTCCTAGTGACGAACACGAACCTATCCCTAGTGACGAACACGAACCTACCCCTAGTGACGAACACGAACATATCCCTAGTGACGAACACGAACCTAGCCCTAGTGACGAACCCGAACCTACCCCTAGTGACGAACACGAACCTATCCTTAGTGACGAACACGAACCTACCCCTAGTGACGAACACGAACCTACCCCTAGTGACGAACACGAACCTACCCCTAGTGACGAACACGAACCTACTCCTAGTGACGAACACGAACCTATCGCTAGTGACGAACACGAACCTACCCCTAGTGACGAACACGAATCTATCCCTAGTGACGAACACGAACCTATCCCTAGTGACGAACACGAACCTACCCCTAGTGACGAACCCGACCCTACCCCTAGTGTCGAACACGAACCTACCCCTAGTGACGAACACGAACCTACCCCTAGTGACGAACACGAACCTACCCCTAGTGACGAACACGAACCTACCCTTAGTGACAAACACGAACCTTCCCCTAGTGACGAACACGAACCTACCCCTAGTGACAAACACGAACCTTCCCCTAGTGTCGAACACCCCACACAGTTGGAAAGCAACATGCCCAAGCGGACTAGGGAAGAACCCACTTAATTGGAGGCGATTCACAATGTAATGTTTTTATTTGATATTACTATTTAAATTGATATTGCTACAGCCTGATAGTACACTCAACCTTATGTAAACATTGTATTAGTTTGTGATGTGTATGGTGATTATTAAGGCATTATCAATTGTGCCTGTAATGACACTTTAATAACATTTCCACTTTTTCAACCATGTAAGTCATGTTATTATGATTCCTAGTGTACACCAACTATATGACTATTTTCTTATTATAAAAATAAAGATAGAACAATGAATGGACCAGCCAGGAAATGTTTTCGAAATGATAATTGGTGACATTAGCGTCCGGGGGCTAGGGGATACTAAGTCATAAGCCCCATTGTGTGTGTGTGTGTGTGTGCGTGCGTGCGTGCGTGCGTGCGTGCGTGCGTGCGTGCGTGCGTGCGTATAAATACTGAAGATATTGTAATACAAATTATCAATGATTCTGATCCAAAGAGAAGTACAAGTCATGACTCAGTTTCAACAGTTTTACTAAAAGGAATTAATTAATTAATTTCTAAACCCTTGTTTCTCAATTTCCCAATCCCTAAACACAGGAATAAAACAAAATTGCGAGCGTTATTCCTATATATAAAAAAGATGATAAAACCCTGCTCAATAACGACAGGTCCATGTCATTAGTCCCTTCCATCTTCAAAGCCTTTGAAAAAATTGTATACGATAAAATGTTTGAACATCTAACTGTAAACGAATTATTTTACGAAAGTCAGTACGGGTTTGGGAAATCACATTCCACGGAAACGGCTACACTCGAACTAACTGACACTTAAATTACAGAAAAATCCCCATATAAATTTTCTTAGATTTGTCAAAAGCCTTTGATACAGAAAGTAGAGATAGTTAATGTGTCAGCCAGAAAATTATTAGATACCACTTACCAGCTTTACTTAGAAAAAATGCCACCATGCATTGTGGGTAACATTTATATGCATAGTCTTCACGGCTTTTCTATACATATACCAAGCAATACCTACTAATACTTTGCAAAAACTCCTGCACACACGCCAACTGCTACTTATGCACTTAAGCTACATATTATGACCTTGTCCTGCCTTCAGATAAACTATGACAATAAATTTTGATAATGATGTAAAACATGTTGTAGGCAGTGTATGCACCTGGAAACAACCATTGTAGGTGGTTCTCGTGCTAACGGCATATTCCTTAAGCCTTAGTGAGAGTCTCCTGGCAGTTTTTATGTTCAAGAAAACAAATCATAATATGTTTTTATTTCTGTGGAATAAATAAATTCCAGTTAAATATATATATATATATATATATATATATATATATATATATATATATATATATATATATATATATATATATATATATATATATATATATATATATATATATATATATATATATATATATATATATATATATATATATATATATATAGACAGGGAAAGGTGGCGTGCGATAGTTTCCTCCATATGCTGCCTGCCGCATACCATGAATATTGGATTAGAACACTCTCAAACCCCACCACGCGGAAACGTTAAATACCCAGGGTACTCAAACAATTGTGAGTAACAATAAACGTCGTCCATTATGTCTCACTATTCTCAATTCGCCACCTCAAAGTAAAAACCGCAAAACCCGCCCAGGTCTTCCGCTAGGTGTCCAGGGGTGCTGGGTCTTGACCACATCATTAGCGTCTGTACGGGTGATTACCCTGACATCGCAGGTCTGTAGCAGTTTCAAGTATCCCCCGATTTCAAGTAACCACGCTGAGCTTCTGTTGGAATAACTCGTCCAATATCAGATTTCCGTTCTATTGTTTGCTCTTCCTTGATATAATGGGATATTGTTCATTCAGGCTTAACTAAGGCTTGGCCCGTAATAGAAAAGGCCAAACTCCTTCACCGGACAATCCTTCACTGAACACTCCATCACCGGACACTCCTTCACCGGACACTCCTTCACCGGACACTCCTTCACCAGACAATCCTTCACCAGACAATCCTTCACCGGACACTCCATCACCGGACACTCCTTCACCAGACAATCCTTCACCGGACACTCCTTCACCGGACACTCCTTCACCGGACACTCCTTCACCGGACACTCCTTCACCGGACACTCCATCACCGGACACTCCTTCACCGGACACTCCTTCACCAGACAATCCTTCACCGGACACTCCATCACCGGACACTCCTTCACCGGACACTCCTTCACCGGACACTCCTTCACCAGACAATCCTTCACCGGACAATCCTTCACCGGACACTCCTTCACCAGACAATCCTTCACCGGACAATCCTTCACCAGACAATCCTTCACCGGACACTCCTTCACCAGACAATCCGTTATCTCCATTTATGATCCTACTGACGATGTTGTAATGTTTTTGTGGAGTCACCCCTTTTTGTGGAGTCACCCTCTCTCTCTCTCTCTCTCTCTCTCTCTCTCTCTCTCTCTCTCTCTCTCTCTCTCTCTCTGTCTCTGTCTGTCTCTCTCTCTCTCTCTCTCTCTCTCTCTCTCTCTCTCTCTCTATATATATATATATATATATATATATATATATATATATATATATATATATATATATATATATATATATATATATATATATATATATATATATATATATATATATATATATATATATATATATATATATATATATATATATATATATAGAGAGAGAGAGAGAGAAGAGAGAGAGAGGGTGACTTCACAAAAAGGGGTGACTCCACAAAAACATTACAACATCGTCAGTAGGATCATAAATGGAGATAAAGGATTGTCCGGTGAAGGATTGTCCGGTGAAGGATTGTCCAGTGAAGGAGTGTCCGGTGAAGGAGTGTCCGGTGAAGGATTGTCCAGTGAAGGAGTGTCCGGTGAAGGATTGTCTGGTGAAGGAGTGTCCGGTGAAGGATTGTCCGGTGAAGGAGTGTCCTTTACATACATCAACTATATTCAATTCGTTGAGCGTTATGGTCTTCACCATGTTACAAAATGCAATTGACGCCTTTTTATTTTTCAACGGAAATAGATTGAAGCTTTATGCTGGGATTGGGAGCCAAACTGCATTTGTCTGTGAATAGGCTTAGTATCCAAAGCGAACAGCGTCACGTGAAAACATTTTGAGGGCCACAGTAGCTAGAGTTGACAAAACACTACGAGAATGTGTAGTTAACAGGGAGATTAACGGATTCTAGCAGTCATACATCGAAAAATAGTAGCTGCAGAGACTCAGTGTAATAGTTCGCCATGAAAGAATAACAGTATAGACGAAGGACCAAGAATAACATTATAGACGAAGGACCAAGAATAACATTATAGACGAAGGACCAAGAATAACAGTACAGACGAAAGACCAAGAAGACGTGGAAAAGGATGTGAACGAGAATGAAACAGATACTGATGAATTGCACAAAAGGGTTGAACCAGACGTTAATGCAGACCGTTTCTAGTGCACCAGAACTGTTATCATTCCCAGCCAGTAATTAGTAATTAGATTGTTGTGATCACATTGGAATCTCGTATGATGTCAAGAAGGATTCAACTAAGAGGCACATCCGTACGAAACAGTAACCTGAGTTAGGAGAACCCATTCATATTTTCTTAGATGATATGGGACAGTTGCTGGTCCCAGACAGTGCTACATTGCTGGATACTGTTTAGGAAAATCAGATTTTAATAAGAATTAAAAATTGGAATACAAAATCTTCTAATGTCAACACGATCACTGATCAGACATCGTCACATATCATATTAAAGATCATGAAAACAAGAATCCAAAACAAAAATGTATACGCTGATTCAGCCATTCAATCAGGGCATAATCTATACAGTGACATGCGGCCAGCAGAAACCTCCCACACACCTGCTGCTGCCCTGTGATATTAAAACACATATTGGCAATGTTGAAATAATCCAGAAACTGAGCAGACTTGGACACGGGGTGCCGTACTCATAGGTGGAAGAAAATTATACTGCTGATGTGTACAACTAGCAACTACTGATGTGTACAGCTAGCAACTACTGATGTGTACAACTAGCAACTACTGTCAATCGTGAATCAGTAAGTGCCTCTTCTAGCCACCATTCAACCTAATGCGTTCACAAATCTAGTCTGGAACAACACAGACAGACTGGAAGAGACTCTTAGTGGCAGAAGTACTTATTCTTAGGAGTACTGGCCAGTATTCTACACAAGACAAGACTACATCCCTCCAAAGTTACTCCACAAGAAACAAGAAACAGAAGCAAATAAGAGTTTCCACAAAGAGGTTCAAGTACACTATGTTGCTGATGAAGCCAGTGGTCCACAGCTTCTGACAATCAATGCTACTGACGTACATGAAACCAAGGAAACTGTAGAACGTGCCACAAATAAGAACTAAATTTGAGTACTTGAAAAGCAAGTAGATAAAATAAGAAAATATCAAACTGGACTGGATTCAACATCAGTACAAGAAACGCGCGTAACCATCCCATAATATGTTACTAGTTATCTCTCTGTCACCAATGCACCAACAGGTGTTGTTTTGTGTTGTAATTAGTTGACCAGTGTGTTTGACATACTGAGCCAGCCTATGTTTGACATACTGAGCCAGCCTATGTTTGACATACTGAGCCAGCCTATGTTTGCAGCCAGGTATTGTTGCAGAAGGCTCGTTAGTGAGGTTTTGGTGGCAAGATGTATAACTGTCAGTGTTCATAGAACAATTACACCAATAAAGGACTACTTAATCTAGCATCGACAGAGCACATAATTGGGGTAGAAAAAACCCTCAGGAGAAGATGTCAGAGATCAGCTCATTTTGAACCATGTTGAACACACATGTGGGTACTTCAGTTCAGTGTTTACCAGAGAGGATATTAGGTCATTACCAGTTCCAGATGCTAAATTTCAGGAGGTTAAGTCGGAGTTAGAAAGGTTAATTAAAGGCCATATGGTGGACTTCCTTGTTAGGCATAAATTATTAAATCCTTCTCAACATGGATTATTAAAAAAAAAGGTCATGCTTAATAAATGTTATTTTTTTTGGAAGAAATCAATGGATAGATGAGGGATCACCAGTAGATAGTATCTACTTAGATTTTCAGAAAGCTTTCGACAAAGTGCCGCATCAAAAGATAACTACTTAAATGAAAACCCCTAGGTATCGGGGATGGCATAATCGACTGGGTATGCAAATATTGATAGAAATATTTTTTTCTCACTCAAGAAAGATAGTAGAACTAGAGAACATGAGGCTATATTCGTAAAGGATCAGTGTAGATTGGATATCAGGAAGTACTCTTTCTCACAGAGGAAAATAACTGAATGGAACAAATTATCTACATATTGTGTAACTGTTAGCAGCGTGAATGTGTTTAAAAACAAGGTTGACACATATCTCAAGAGGGCGGGTTACACATAGGTGAACAATTTTGGACTCTCGATAGGACAATGGCTTCCTTGTCAACTTGCCATCTGGGCCTTTGCCTTGGATGGCAATCTTGCTAAATCTTGTTAAGCAAGATTAAATACTTGTACCAACAAAACTGTAACGGCACAGCCCAGCTTTAGCAGAGTTGAGGAACAATCGGCAGGACTTCTTGGAACACCTTCGCCATGGCAAATGAGAACTGTCGGCTTTGTTGATGTCTTCCATGGACATGGTAGAATATGTACTGTTTGGCCTTGTATGGGGGGGGGGACTACTATGCACAAATAACCAAATTTCGAGAGGAGCGTGTTGGTAGACTTCCAGTTTGTCGAATGCTGCACTGGCCTTGAGGAGGTGCGTGTTGGTAGACTTCCAGGTTGTCGAATGCTGCACTGGCCTTGAGGAGGTGCGTGTTGGTAGACTTCCAGGTTGTCGAATGCTGCACTGGCCTTGAGGAGGTGCGTGTTGGTAGACTTCCAGGTTGTCGAATGCTGCACTGACCTTGAGGAGGTGCGTGTTGTTTGATTTGTCCAATGTGAAGCAAAGGATTACAGCAATTCTACTTCTACACCCGTTTACCATAGTCTAGTGTATGGTTCTGTCATCACCACCACATTACCAGAGTATAAAAGCAAGTTATAAATAGTGGTGGTGATAAACATTTATTTTAAATATAAAAAATCAATATTAATTGACTGATGTGGACTTTCAAGTTCATAGCATGTAGATTACTGATATAATAGAATAATGTTGGGCCTACCATAAAAATAACTTTGAATGTCAAAGCGTTGATCTTAATACAATTTCTCTCCAAAAAAACTTTGCATAGTGTGCATAGGTAATGACAGACATAGTGTGCACAGGTAATGACAGACATAGTGTGCATAGGTAATGACAGACATAGTGTGCATAGGTAATGACAGACATAGTGTGCATAGGTAATGACAGACATCCAGTCAACATTCTGGTGCAACAGTAATGAGCACAACTGAGGTTGTTAGTTTGAGGAATTGCGTTTTATAATGTGGCAGAATCGTTTTTATTAAGACCATAATGTTCAAGGAATTCAAATTGATATGTCTGTTAAGAATAATCCTTCGCCCATATTGCCCCCTACGTTTACCATCTTTTTAATAACGTTTTTTATAATGGTTTTGTATAGTTACCCCCATGTGTGATTACACATTGAAAGCTGTGAGTGTTATTTCCTACATTTCGCCAGGGATATAATCATTGTACCATTCATCCCCCAAGAATGTACAGGTGGCCAAAATGCTTGTTCCTGATCCATGGCCTGAATCAGGTTTGTTTGGACGACGTTTGAGGTGTGCAAACCTTCACATTTTAAAACATAGATCGTGCGAATTAATCTTGCGAAATGCTTCATTGCGAGAGCGCGTTCAAATATTATTTTGCCATACACATTTTTCCTAATGATTTTTCAAATTCTGCTAATGAATTTTCAAATGCTGCTAATGAATGTTCAGTTGCGCACACCCCTGAATGACTGAGAAACCTCTTCCCTGGTGGCATTCTCGAGAACGACATTTAATTTGACGAATGATTTGGCAATTTATGTTATTCGAATATTAATTCTGTATGCAGCCTTGAATGGCGTTCATTGTGTTTAGAAATGGTTCATATATCCTGTAGAAGTTGCTATAGAATATATGTATTACTTAATGTATTAATGTTCACATATTTAATGTATTAATACGCAAGTATTATTTAGTGAAAGGAATGTGATCAAACAATTCAAAATACAAATTGTATGTTGGTATATAAGCTAAAACTATGACGTGTTTGGACTCACTGTTGCAGTATATGTAAATTTTATTTCTAAATTTGATTTCAAGTATTCTATGAGAGGTACTCTATATATGCAGTGCACATAAAAAGTCTTCAGACTGACAATTTTATTAGATATATGTTATATTAACTTTAATGTTATTTTTTGCATATATATTGGACAGTAGTCATACAATCCTACAACCACTGCACATTACATTGTATTAACTTGCATTAATCTTGCTGTGCATAATATATTATGATGTTTTTGGCTTAAGGAAACCGAATTATATTGATTTATTGCTCCGTACGGTCGTCAGCATAGGACAGAGGATCTCTAGGATTATTTGTTTAATCAGTGACTTGAGGGGTATTATAAATCCGTCCAACTGTATGCATCTGCAGCAAAAAATAAAGTTCTATGCTATTCTAATATAGGAGAAAACAATTGTCTTCCAATTATCTTCAATAGCCATCATCCAAGATGTCTTCAATAGCCATCTTCCAAAATGTTCGAGAGCCAGCGACGGTCAACGGAGTGTGTGTGTATTTGTGGCGCCATCTGGCGAATGCACCTTATGCACAGAACAAAAACCGGTTATCTCCATCACTCTTTAAGAGATTGAACCATGCATTAAATTATAATATGACCATATATTATATGGCATCATTGCCCAACTTTCGTCACCCAGCCCTACATTATTAATGCAAATTAGTGCCGATATAGAAGAATTGTTTTTTTTATGTATTGTCCCCTCTGTAGATGCCATCTTATTTTTATGTTTCAATTCTTGATGCTGCAAGATCCAGCAGTTCTTCTTCTTCTTCCTCTTCTTGAGTGTAGATGCTATGTAATTATTTTTTTTCACATTTGATGCTTCTACGTTACAACTTATCATTCATGTGGCGAACCAGGTGTGTTTAAAGCTGGAGTCCCGCCAGCTCAGGGACCTGGAGTCCCGTCAGCTCAGGGACCTGTAGTCCCGCCAGCTCAGGGACCTGGAGTCCCGCCAGCTCAGGGACCTGTAGTCCCGCCAGCTCAGGGACCTGTAGTCCCGCCAGCTCAGGGACCAGCAAAATAATCGATTTGTGCAGAGGAATGAATTTCTGAAACCGACGGAGAAATATTTTGGACGAGGCGGATGCAAATGTCGTTTTTGAATATCACATGACGCTTAACATATGAAATGAACACTTTTATGTAGTTTCAAGTAGAATTTTGTGTAGCTTTAGGTACTTTAAATGTTCTTCACTGACGTTCAAGTGGCAATAGTTTCACCTACAATTTTATGCAGTTTTGAGTCATTTAAGTGTACTTTGCAGAAGTTCATTTAAATGTAGTTTGATATAATTTAATTATATTTCATGGAAGCATAAAACATCAGATTTCCACATTGCAGAACAATATCACCATTA